>JAYMTP010007742.1:0-10705 GCA_036897365.1 Geranium brycei | reverse complement strand
CACAAAAAAATTGTTGGGGTACTAAAAAAGAGAGAAAAGTAGTTAGGGTATGAAAGTGTCATTTCGCTATAGTTAGATGTAACAAAGCGTCATTATTTTTTGTTTATCTAGACAATAATTAAAGACATCCTAACTACTAGCATGTATCAAGATTCGATTTCAGGACCTCACGTGTGTTAAGTGACCTCTTTACCAACTGGCAGGTAATAAACTTGCTGGACTATCACGTCCAGCTCGTTCACCGATGCCGCGTCGTCCGAGGCAGGCACGGGCCCGGGAGGGTCGCCAAGGTTGTGGTCTCCGGGGACAGGATCTGCGCGCTCTACGATAATCCCCAACGGTTTGTAAGGAGGTGGTCTCTTGGATTTTTGAAATTCGGCGAGGAGAAATGGAGAAAACTACTCGGGGTGAACGTTTCCAAGACGTCGCGGTCTATAAAGAAAAGTTTCATGCCATCGGCAACCAAGGGCGGTTGGTTGCGATCGATCCCTTGTCTTTAAAAGTGTCGGAAATCGTCAAGAGTTGTGAGTTGAGATCAGCTGCATATCATCCCGATTATATATATACACTCCCAAGTACATGTATTTGGTGGGATCAGTACTCGGGGACGATCTATTTGTACTGGAGAAGGATAGGAGTTATCATTGTTCGAACATAGATGTTTTTATGGTAGAGGAGGCGCGAGGACGATGGATAAAGCTTCGAGGCGAGTCGTTGGGAGATAGGGTATTTTTCGTGGGCGACCCAGAATGCACATTTTCTCTTTCGGGTGAAGATTGGCCTCATGGATTAATGAGAAGCAACAAGTGGAATCATGTGTATTACAAACATGAACAAGAGCTTGGGACAGAGTTGTGCACCGAACAAGCGTGGTTGCACGACTTCAACGGCTCGTGGTTCTCAAATAAGAACGTGTCGCCCTCGGCTAGTCCGGAAGCTATGAGTATCTTTTGGAACCCCATGCATCACAAATGGAGGACTATCAAAGTAACTAGAGACTTATGTTATAAGTAATTAAATTTTCAAAATAAGTGTATGTTTTATATTTTAAGTGATGGAATGTTTTTTATTATAATTTATGGTTTGTGACCGATCGATCCTTTTATTGTCTTATGGTAGTATGCATGTCTGCATCTATTCACAGATGTACGCTGTCATAAATGATGTCATTTAAATGAATAATAAAATTGTAAATATATATACCCAACAATTAGGTTTTATTTCCTCACTTCCCTCTACACTTGCCCCTCTCTTCCTCATCCTCTCCGCCCTTCCCGGATGGACATCTACGATCTGGAGGCTTCAGTAGATGAAGAAAATGGTGGAGTAACTCTCTCTCTCACAAACACATATTAGTACCATACATAGCAATGTACGTTGCCTTTAAATAACAATGGCGTGCATTATTGACAACGTCTTAAGGGTAACGTATTTTGTAGCAACATCTTGTGTCAAAAACTTAGTAGTGAATTAATAGAAATAGTTTTTAAAAATCTAATGATAATAAACAGAGATTTACATGAATAAAAATCCGGTAGACTACAAACTCGTTAAACTCTAATTTATTTAGCGACCCAATTCGATTTTACTCATCAAACGATCAAATAAACCAAACCCATATTATAAAATCGAATTCGATATATTGGGTATTGCACGTCATGATTCTACATTTACCTTAGAGGAAGAAATTGCCACCACAAACGATCATAAACCTTGTCAATTTCATAGATCGTGACATGGAGAGTGACGTATAGATGAACATCTACAATTTCTTCCATGGAAATCAATAAGACGGATCCGATCATATAATCTAACTCGCCGAACAATTCATTAGAACCGAATAACCGAGAAAATCAACTATAATGGTTCTCAAACCAAATTTACTTAACAGAGCAACAAAGATCGAATGACACTAAAGCACTCACCGAGACACGATTTGTCTATGAATATGAGCCTGACATAGAATTTTTTTTAAAAAAAAAAAGGAAAATGACCGTGTACTGTCTAACTATTTTATCACAAGTGGGCCTTCTAAAAAATTCAAATGGGCCTTCTAAAAAATTAAAATGGGCTTCTAAAAAATTCAAATGGGCCTTTAGGCACTGTCCATATACAATGTGGGTCCCTAACCTCACTAAACCCTAACTTCAAGAGTTGGGGGCTTACACAATGTGGGTCCCACATCAAAACAGATACACACTAAAAACAGAGTATGTTAAAAAGAGCTCTTCTCAATATATAAACGTAACAACCTCTCTCAGCGAAGATACAAACCCAAACCCAAACCCATTTCTCAGCCGATTTCTCTCTCTTTCCGTCTCGGTCCAAATTCCCGAGAAACAAACAGCCGATTCTCCGGCTCGGAGCTAGGGTTTCTGCGAAATGGCGGCCGATAAGGGGAAGAAATCGAAGCTCGACGAGAGGCCCGACGAGGAAGATTCCGATCACCTCGACGGCGAGCTCCTCCACTCCATCGAGAAGTTGCAGGAGGTCCAAGACGACCTCGAGAAGGTCCATTGATTCTCGCCTTTTTCTCGTTTATCTTGTGCATGTTCTTAATTTTTTTCTTGTTTGGTGCTCTATCCATTTTGATTTTGCCTCGTATCTGGAATTTGTTATTATTTATGCCTAATTTGGAAAGAATTTGTTTGGATGCCGAGAAAATGTAGTTAGGAGAAAGGAAAACAGATTTAATAAGTGCTACTAGCGGATATCTCTAGCTTAATCATGTTAGCTTGGGAATTTAGGTATTAATTATATAGAATTCAAGATTCTGTCACATCTCTCTACTCTCCTCAATATCTAAATTAATTATATAGATGTTAATTACAGCTAAATGTGCTTGCTTGAGGTTTTTCTGTCACTGTATATGTAAGGTTTTGCTGTTTTGATGAGTGTTTGTCTCTAAGATATTTCACTTTATTCATTGAATTCATAAGTACTATACACCATGACATAAACGAGTGAACTGATAGACTTTGAGCGGATTGAATGCTCATATTGAGAGTATGAAACTATGCCATTTCCTTGTCTTGGAGCACAAAAGCTCAGATTCCATCATGTCATGTGAATGAGGAGCTAAAAAATTCATATAAGTATTGGTATTACTCAACCTTTTGTGATGCTATCTCTGAATTTGTGCTGAATCATTTGGCTCTGCCTGTGTGACCCTGTGCAATGCTCCTCACTCGGAATTTTGTTAAATGTGTCTGCCATGGGGATGAAAAGATTAATACTTTCATGGGAGTGGCACTTAAAGATGAGAAACAACAATAATAGAAGAAGGAAATAAAAGGAGATTCGAAGTTAGGTATACTGATGTTCTAGCCTTCTAGGGGGAGGAGGCTCCCTGCAAAAACATTCATTTCTTTCTACTTGGCCATCGTGCATCAAATTTCAATAACCACTAGTACTTTGTATTAAATGAATGCCACGTTCATTTCTCTTTCCAAGAACCCATAGGAACTTAACTAGTACCCGTTTGACAGTTGTTCTCATGGTGGTGTGTATAATGGTGACTTTTTTGTGGTTTCTTTAATGCATAATATCAAGAATGTGTCATTCACTGGCCATATTGCTGCATATGGTGACGTGCACCTTATCCTTGATTACAATTTACAACCACCTAGAGTCCCCAACATTGGTTGAGATGCTTTGAGTTGTAATCCACAATGCCTGGAAACTGTCAAGGTTCATGTTGGGTTAATATCAGATGCCTCTATGCCAAGTTCCCAACATTGGTTCAGAATGACATTAGCCCGTGTTCTGATAAGTGGATTGCTGATCAGTTAGAAATTTGCCAACTTGATACTTGGTTGTTAATAATAGCATAAAACATGTAATTAATTAATTAATTAATTTTTGTATTAAAGTTTATGAAGTTGTAGATGAGTTGTGAAGATATATTGTACCGTTTGCATATGACTTTCTTTGTTTTTCCTCCTTTTATATTTTCTCAGTATTATATCTAATCATTATCATTCAATATGAGATTGGACATACAGTTTCATTAAATGGGATTTACTTTTGCCTTCATTTATGGACAATGTTAATAATGAAGAGTTTTTGTCATGTTCACAACATCAGGTCAATGAAGAAGCCTGTGACAAAGTGTTGGAAGTTGAGCAGAAGTATAATTCTATACGCAGGCCTGTTTACCTTAAAAGGAATGAGATCATTAAATCTATTCCTGACTTCTGGCTAACTGCTGTCAGTGACCAACCTATTTCCGAAATTATTTAGTGTCATTAACGATATTCAAGCATTTAGTACAATAAATGCTATTTCTTATATGCGCATTAACTTGAATATTGTTGGTGTATGCAGTTCCTTAGCCATCCAGCATTGTGTGATCTTCTGAACGAGGAAGACCAAAAGGTTTGGTCCATGATTTATAAACAATGATTCATCTTTTTTATTTTGATGGAAACTAAAGATGGGAAGTGATGATTATGCTTTTTACTGGCTGTTCATTATAACTGAATTTTTGTTATTGGAGGATACTGTTTAATTGTATTGTTATTAGTGGTTCATTGGAACTGAAATTTTGTTATTTGAGGACACTGTCTAATTGTTTTGTCAATTGAATTGGAATTCATGCTTGCAAAAATTTACCATTTCCTTCTCTCTCTTATCTTTACATAGGTTTTCAAATACTTAGATTCTCTTGATGTTGAAGATTGTAAAGATGTGAAGTCAGGGTACTCCATCGCGTTTGTAAGTTTCTTTCTCTACTTGTAAGTTTCTTTATCTTGTTCATGCATAGAGTTTCTTTATCTAAGATGCCAAATGGTCGTTCGTTTGTAAGATTTATTTCCAGATGCAATTGAGGGGATCTAAACAGTCGTATAATTGTCCCATGAGACTGATATTATGCCATGCTTTATGAATCTCAATTTTCAGAATTTCAGAGAGAATCCCTACTTTGAGGATACAAAGCTGACTAAAACCTTCACATTCTTTGATGAGGGAACAACTAAAATAACTGGTACAGCCATCAAGTGGAAGGAAGGCATGGTAATGATTGAACTCATCTACCTGTTGGTCATGTGATCATTTTTCCTTGTGTATCAAATTTTACATTTAAAACGAGTTATAATACATGAAGGCTATTGCTAATGGAGTCAATCATGAGAAAAAAGGAAGCAAAAGGCCGCATGCTGAGGAAAGGTAATTTTTCTCTCTTCTGTTTGCTTTTGAAGGTGCTAATTTTTGTACCTGGCTGGAAGGTCCATAAGATCTTAAGGGTAGTTGTGCATGGTGTAATGTCAAACACCACCAAGTTTTACCAAAATAAGTAGCATTAACATGGATAGAGCTGGGTTTCAGATCAATGAATTGCTAACTAGTGGCATAGATGTTCAGAACTCCACAGGATCTACTTAAATGCTTTGTCGCAGAATTATTAGTTTTATTTTATATACAACTTGAATGGTTCCTATTGAATGTAAAGCGCAAGAAAATTGAATTAAAGAACGTTAACCATAGAAAGATCTTTATACTTGACTGTTTTACTGGTAGTTTCAGGCAGAAAATATATGTACATGAAATTAGCACTCATTTAGGGTTACTGTTGTGAATGCAGCTTCTTCACTTGGTTCAGTGAAACTCAGCAGAAAACTGTTGCAGATGCATTTAGTGACGAGGTAATGCTGGTTCTTTATCATTTTATTGTGAACACAATACAGTGGAGCTAATTATGTCTCTAGTTAACGAGATCTCTTATCAATTCTGACTATACCCTACTTACTCTGAATGTTCATAGAGACTAAAGTATAAGAGTTTCAATGTTCATTTATCTTTTCATAGAGACTAAAGTCTCTCATTCTGAACTGCGTGATTTTCACCTTGAAGTTGCAGGTGGCAGAGATAATTAAGGAGGACTTGTGGCCCAATCCTCTCAAGTATTTTAACAATGTAAGTTTATTCGTACTATATTATTTATTAATTATCCATGCCATTTTACTAGTTCAGTTTCCTTTTTATCCCAATTGTTAACTAATTTGATAATCCCACTTACATAGTACAATTCAACGGCTTCTCATTTGTGGACATTTTAATTGAATGTTTCCAGGAGGCTGATGAGGAGGATTCGGATGCAGATGAGGATGATGAGGATGAAGAGGTACTTAAGTAGTAAATTTCAATGACTTCTCACCAAATTGTGCATGATATATCTTGAAATTCTTGTACTAAAACTTACCCAGTCAGTTTTGCTTCATTGTCCATTCACCATCTCATATAGAATACTGTATCTGTAATGCATATGCCTGCCTGCCATTGCGACCAACTCACCTTATCAACTGATCATGTTTGGGACATTTTGAATCAAAATAAATTTTTACTAACACAAAATTTGAGCTTCTGTTTGTCAAATTGCTCTCATTTCCCCCTACCCCAATTGGTTCCTGGTATAGGACTGACCTAATATGTATACCCAACGAATACATTTGAGATTGTGTCGCAAAGACTCAAGATGCTACTTCATTGTTGCGGATTAGCTTTACATAAATGCTATATGCCTTTGCATTAGTTTGCTTATTGTACTCTTATGCTTGTTTCTTCAGGAAGATGAAGACGATGATGAATAATATGACGGTGAAGAAGATGGTAACGAGGACAGTTAGACTTTTGGAACATGTTTTTCAAGTTTCGTTCTTCCATGATTTTGCTCATGGCTGCAATGAAATGGAAAGTTTCCCATGCTGAGGGCCTTTTTGTTTTTATTTATGAGGGATAAGTTTATGGTAGTACTTGAATTTATATATTAACACTTCTGATGCTCTCTTTTTTGTCGAAATGATTTTTTGACAGTGAAATGTGCTGAATATTGACTGGGTTATGAAATCTTCTTTAGCCATCTCCTGAACACATTTCCAAGCAAATAGTGCATAGTATGATTGCATTAGTAACTTCATTTGTACTTTGGAAAGTGTCCAGGATCTTAACTTGGCACATAATACAGAACAACATTACTACTTTTGGTATGATAATATAATACTTGAATACCCTTTTAGAACTTGTCTGAAAGCTTCCATGATAGTTGTTCAGATGAATCACTCCCTCTTTCTTCACTATAAATCCCTCTTTCAGAGTCTCACGAAACCTTCCCTTAGTTGATAACTTTCTCACTTCTTCCCTCTCCTTTTAGTCGACTCTCTTTCCGAGATCTAGCGAGTTTGGGCCTGCATCAACTACAGTCGTAAATCCCTCTTTCTCTTTCTCTTATTATTCTCTTTGCTTGGCAAGTACCATACAAAACTCCATTATTACAAGCATAGACATTTTGTAAACACTAAGCTCATATTTAGAAGCATGAGACAACTCTCTCTAAAAAAGAAACTTGTTAAAATATGCTATAAATTTGACAATTTCCTAAGTGAGTTTAAAGTCGGCATAAATTTAATATTCAATTATTTGAAATTATTTTATTAAAATAAAATATTAAAAATTATATTGATGAGACACTTAGAGTAATTTTTGGAAACAAGTCAACTGTTTACAAAAGAAAAGTAAATGCAAAACCTGAGAAATTATGTATAAAAGGTTACGTATATCCAATGTACAAGGTTAAGAAACTTATATATTATTGGACATGTAGGAATGTTGAAGATTTTTTAAAGATAGATTGTGAATGGCGAATGAATGCCTTTTATAATAGAATGAGGTTCCTTATATAGAGAACTCAAGTTCCTATTCTTGTAACATCTTTATATTAAAATAATACAATTTTCTAATCTTCATATTATCGCGTCTTCTTATCTTTATTTTCTGATAGGTCTTACTTTCATCATTATGTATGTCATGTTTTTATCTTCATTGTCTTCTTCTGCCATATTTTCTTCGTCTCTATGTCCATCTGACTTCTTCTTCCTCCATATTTTCTTCGTTGTCTTTAAATATCTGTACTCCATATACTCCTTTGTTAAAGGATTTCATCATAACTTTGGCAGAATTTGTGACTACTCATGATATTTGGCAACGATGTATAGGGTTTCAATAACTATTATTTTATCGATAAATCCGTAAGTGAATAATTTTTCAACTACGTCGGGATTTGCATTTTCACTGCATGAATATCCAGGATATATATAAAGGTCAAGAAACTTGTGTACTCTGCTGGGAGTAATCTAGATCAAGTGCAACATTTTTCATCATCTGGTGAACCCAAGTGTATGATGGGCCTAAAGGTGGGATGAGGCCCATTTTCCGTAGGCCCAGCCCACACAAGACCTCAATTTTACTAGGGTTTAGTGCTCCCTATAAAAACCTGGAGCTCCTCTTCGATCGCTCCTCTCTTTCATCTTCCTCGCTCGCTGCGCATCAGAACCCGACGGAACAATGGTTCACGTCAATTTCTACAGGAACTGTAAGCTCTCTCACTCCTAATTTAAATTAGCGCTCTATCAATTTCTATGACTTGTTTTGCTTAAATCAATTCATCATCTGGTGTCCTTCTTCCAATACTAATAACCGATCCGTGCCCTCGATTTCTCTCATTTTGGTACCCTTTTTGCCTTATTTTCATGATGATTTTAGTTTCATCTCATTACAGATCCAGTGTTTGATTGCTGAGAAAATAGAGTAGAAAATGTCTTCTTAAGTGCTTGACTTGTTTATTGTTGATTTAGTTTGTTAGTCTTATTGCCACAGAATTTCTATACAATTCATGATCTGAAATGTTGATTAACATAAATTGTGCATATGAGACATAAATAAGAAATGGAAATGCCAATTTGTTTGTGTGTTCATTGACATTTGATGTGTTGTCTGGTCATTTTTGGAGTAAACATAAGTTCTTATCCTGTATGTTGTTGTTAAGCTGATTAAATCTAGTTTTTTGGGTACTGTATGGTTTTAATTTCTGTGTCATGTTGCTGTAGATGGTAAGACATTTAAGAAGCCACGTCGCCCTTATGAGAAGGAACGTTTGGATGCTGAGCTGAAGCTTGTCGGAGAGTATGGGCTTAGGTGTAAGAGAGAGCTGTGGAGGGTTCAGTATGCCCTTAGCCGTATCCGTAACAATGCAAGGATGCTTCTCACCCTGGACGAGAAGAACTCCCGCCGTATCTTTGAGGGTGAGGCTCTTCTTCGCAGGATGAACAAGTATGGTCTGCTTGACGAGAGCCAAAACAAGCTCGATTATGTCTTGGCTTTGACTGTGGAGAACTTCCTCGAGCGCAGGCTCCAAACTCTTGTCTTCAAGTCTGGTATGGCCAAGTCGATTCACCATGCTCGTGTTCTCATCAGGCAGAGGCACATCAGGTAACACTCTTGGATACTAACTTGTAGTCATGCTTATTTTGCTGCATTTTCTTTTGCATGCTGTCAATTTTTGTTTTAGGTTATATTTTTTATTGTCTCATTGAAATATGACTTGTGCTGATTAGTGATTCACATTGCAACTTAAATGATTACTTGTCTGTGTGATGCTTCATCTTGATTTATTTGTTATCCTGTTCTTGTGGAAAAATGTAATAATCTTTAGGAGATTAATTTTTCGGTAATAATCTTTTTTTGTGGAGTACAGTTAACATTTACTTTACTCAAGGGTTCAAAACTCCTATTATATTGCGTTATCCCCATATTTCTGCCATTTCTGCCATTTACTTTGATATTATATTATTCAAACTGTATAATGATATGGTCAACTTTCATCTGGTTATTGAATTTAGACATCAAGAACAATCTTTTTTCTCCATTGTATCTACTGTTAAATCTTTTATGTTGACTTTATATGTTTGTTGACAGGGTTGGAAGGCAGGTGGTGAACATTCCATCATTCATGGTGAAGGTTGATTCACAGAAGCACATTGACTTCTCCCTCACAAGCCCCTTCGGTGGTGGCCGACCTGGAAGAGTGAAGCGAAAGAACCAGAAGGCTGCTGCAAAGAAGGCCTCCGGTGGTGATGGAGACGAGGAGGATGAGGATTGAAGAACAAAATTAGGATAAAGACCCAACGTCTCTATTTGCTTTCCTTATCTGACTTTTGCCTAATGTGTGTTTTTGTTATGGTTTTATGGATTTGAACTGTAGCTTATTTCCAATATAGAGATTTTCATCACTATCTATTTTGATCATTTGCTTTAATTTCAGTTATCACTATCTATCTCGAAGGGAAAATGTTAGATGGCTGCATTCAGGTGATTTATATATAACTACACACATCTTTGAAAAGACAAAGTTGGATTTAATTTTTTATTTTGTTAAAAAGACTAAAATGCACTTTAAAATCTGAGTTTTTTAAATTTGATTGAAAAGACAAATGTTTCTAAGCATCTTCTAATTTTTAACTGTTTGTTTCAAATTTGTACACATTAACATAATAATTCCCTCTTCTAAAAATATGTCAACTATCGAGACAGAAACAACAATCTATACATTCTACTTAATTGGTTTCAGAATCTTCAAGTTCAAAATAGAAATATACATATGAATGAGTAGAAGCTTAGTTTCCATAAGGGTTATCCTCTTTGACATTTAACCACTCGAAATTCGAATCAAGCCAACAAAACAAAAATATAAGAGTTTGAAATAAACTCATGATAAATTAATGAGAAAAGAACACTTTTGTGTGTCTAGATATACACTTTTCTCACTTTCATACCCTACATTTTTTTTTTCAGTACCCTGAATTCCATTTTGGGACACTTTAGTCCTAAAATATTAGAAATATCCAAACTACCCCTGAAATTGAACCAAAAT
>JAYMTP010007741.1:0-10705 GCA_036897365.1 Geranium brycei | reverse complement strand
ATTTATTGACTTCAAAAGACAGATATGCCCTTTAAATAATTGTGTACTTTATTATTCAATGGAGGGTATAATGGTAATTTCATATTTATCAAATAATTACACATAATTTATACGGTGAGGGCATTTTGGACTTTTTGCACACCAATTATGTTATATTTAACGGACGTTACCTTAACTGTAACTTAAAAATTGTTGGGGTACCGATAAAAAAAGTTTCACGCTTGGGGTACTGATTTTGAAATGAGGCAAACTTGGGGTACTGACATGGAATTACCCCTAATAAATTTTCATGGATTGCGTGCGCATCACACTAGTTCAATATAATTTAAGGATGAGTTCGGATACAAACTATGTATCCAGTGCAAATCTTAGAACGGCTGTAAGCCGTAGATTAATATATGGCGACGACTAGGATGAAACAAAACTAATCGTGGATAATTATAGCATAATTGTGTCAACAAGGGCAATCTAGGAATTGTAGAAACCATTAAATGTGCACGATTCATAAATCACGGAGACGATCAACGTAAAATCATCTTTAAATGACATTTGAATACCCATTTCAATTTGCAATTTGAATAGTAATTTTGTGGTCATAGCTGAATAGTGCTCGGAAGCAACAATGGAAGGTGAAACGATTGCAAAATTGTGATTCTTATATTACATAATATAGTTTACCCTCCTACTGAAATGATTTTGCAGGTGATCGAAGAAGGTTGGTGATTGATTTGAACGATTTCCTAGATGTCAAAGACGGTAAGTAATCTCTTGTACATAAATATGGTGATAATATGATATGCTAACCATATATGAGAAAATTCGACGATCAATATTGGAAAATTGTTAACCGTAACAGGGATGGAAGAAATTATTATGACCTGATGATATGAACTCTTTCAGATATGTTTTTAAATATCTTACATGTTCAATTGACCTACAACTCGCCCTACTATTGAACTAACTAATGCAATGGAAAATACAGAACCTACAAATGGTTGGGTAGTAGACGGCAATGGGGATTGCATCCCAAATTGCTCGGCTACGTTAAAAACAGTGCTAGGTATGACATTCCCGGAACTTAAAAGAGGAATTAGTTTCTACAGAAAATATGGGCAATATTGTGGGTTCATGGCGCGACGAGGAACGCAGAAAAAGAGCAGGTTGGTATTACATTGAAGTACGTAACATGCGCAAGGGAAGGTGAATACACCCCGAAATATGGCGAGGAGGACGAGGAGTTCGAACAATATGGTAAGAAAAGGTGTATGACAACAAGAACAGGTTGTCGGGTTATGGTGTCGTTGAAATTGACTGTTGCCGGCGGGTATAGCATCGTGAAGTTCAATGAGGTGCACAACCGCCCATTTTATGGACCAGAGCACTTTCAGGAACTACGGGGCAATAGAGAACTAAATGACACAACGTCAATTCATTATGGACTATCGGAAAGCAAACATAAGGCGACAACTGCATACAATGTTTGTAGTGCAATCGTGGGTGGTCCAGATCATGTTGGTGCCACGGTGACTGATTTTCTGAACTGCCAACGTGATCTGAAGGTCTATATAGCCGACACTGATGTCTAGATAGTGATTAACGAGTTTATTAAGGAACAATAAAGCGACCTTGACTTCTTTTACGAATACAATCATGATAATCAAAATAGACTTACAAGGCTATTCTGGGCAGACAGAATATCACAGATGAATTACGCACAGTTCGGGGATTGTATCTCATTGGCTCTATGTACGGGACAAATAGGTTTATGTGCATTATCGTAAACTTTCATGTTCCATATGTTACATGCATTATACCACCAAATAACGCTTTCAAATGATCATATCGTAGGTACTCGATGATCTTTTGCCCAATAACTGGAGTAGACAATCATGACCGATGCATCACTTTTGGAGCAGCATTAATTTCTAGTGAAGACATCACGTCCTTTATTTGAGTATTCAGGTCGTTCTTACGGGTCATGGCAAACAAACAACCTAAATGTATAATCGCAAACCATGACGCTGCAATGAAGAATGTAATAGGCCAAGTCTTCACAGAAACAAAACACCGATTCTGCATGTGGCACATATGAAGAATGTGCCTAATAAGGTAGAGATCAATTCATAAATATACTATGTTAAAGTTTTGTATATTGAATTGTTAGTACATAAACTAATCTAAATAAATATATAACCTTAGGTCCGTGATACAGTACCCCACAACAGTCCCTTTCATGGGCGACTCAATTCAATAGCGTGGTCAGAGACTATAAGCACTGAAGATTTTGAGACCCAGTGGATGAAACTAATGGAAGAGTATGGTTTGGAAGGTAAACACTCCATGAAAACTTTGTTTGATATCCGTTCATCATGGATTCTGGCCTACTTTAGAAACTTTCCAATGTGTATGCTGCTCAGTACCACATCAAGATTAGAGAGCCAGAACAGTACATTTGGATTCAATTCAAAAAAGGTACTAACCCTACAGGAATTCATGTGGGTCTTCAATGGTGTCGTCAAATCTCAACGGAGGCAACACATGAAACTAGTGACACAGTACGCTGCAGCAGAATGGCCGACTCGGAAATCGATTTCCAAACTGGAGCTTGATGTGTGGAATTTATTCACACGACCCTTGTACAACAAAATCCGATGTGACATAATGGAAGAAATATTTTCATGCGAAGTTGGTGACGTTGACAAGGATGGTGGGGTTTCAATATACACGGTGTCGGGTGATGATGGGAAAGAATTTGAAGTTGTAATGGATGACACAATGAAGCATTGTATGTGCACATGCAAACGGCTGGAGGGTAAGGTCTCATATGTACTCACATATTCAAAGTTTTGAATATAGCTAACGTTAGGCGACTTCCCCTCAGTATGGTGAATGAGCGATGGTGTTGCGACCCACCTTCTGGTTTTGATGTAGTACATGGTTTGTTTGAATCGGACCAGCAATTGAAAATTTTAAAGAACATTGAGATTTGGTTAATAGTACAGTCCATAATGAGTGTATGCAATGGGACAATGGAAGATCTTGATAGTTTTTAGCTATTCTGAAGAAACATCTATCATCGAAGACGGGAGGGGCGGATTCTAAATTCATTGTGCAGAAAAAGACAATGGAACAACTTACTGGTATCCTGAGGCCACCATTAGTTAATGTGTACATACCTGCTGTATGTAAGAATAAAGGTTCGGGAAGACGGCTGGAAAGTGAGAGGGAGAAGGCAATTAATAGGCAACAATCAAAATCAGCGCGCAAATGCGGAACTGCAAGAAAATCGGTCACACCAAAACAACATACACAACAAAGGCGCGAGATGAAGAAACACAACGATCACACTGACTTGAATTAAATATATGCACTATTGTTTTGTTTTCAATTTATAAGTTTCCAATTGTTCTGTTGCCTAGCAACTATAATAAATTTGTTTTATTTTGAAAATAAAATATTGCAACTTTGGATTCACAAATTATATATTCAGAGTTGGTATTATTTGTGATGACACACTTTTCCACATGGGTACATATTGATGAAACAAAACGAATTACTATATGTGGGAATGTGTAAGTAGGAGAAAAAAAATCTGGGATTCGAAGGGTTGCACGCACATGCACAATACCCAATGAATTTGGAAACCGTCCACCTTTTCTACTCCACCATTCAACTACTATATAAGTTAGGTTACATATTGGTGAAAAACATCACCATATAAAAATCTAGCATCATATATGGCGCCGAAAAGAGAACGTTCACCATCGCAAACTGCTGCTTTAAGAGTGGAAAGAATTCGGGGATCCAGACAAAGATGCAGCAGCTACTAGCGAGTACAAAAATGTACCATCGCCATACTTAACGACATCAGGATCGAGCAGCAGTTGGTCGGAGCCAGAACCAGGTTCTGAATACAGCGACGATTCGAACAGGAAGACCAGTACACGCCAGGTTTGTGGCCACCGGAGACCGAGTCGAACTATTCGGCTGCCTCAGGCGCTGAATCCAGTGACATGGATAACTCGGACGATGGAGATGGTTCCGACGACGGGTATGGAAGTTCCAGTGATAAGGGGGAGATTTGGCAGTTGAGGAGTTGAACTTAGTTAGAATAAACTGAAATATGTCGTACCCAGATTTCCAATTTAATGAATTTCGATTTATGTCATTTGTTCATATGTTTTAGTGTTTTCGAATTCATTTGTTGTCAATTGACTTTATAAGCATGTGGAAGAACAGAAATGTAATGTACGTTGATGATGTAGATGATGTTTTGGGATGATGGGCATACAAAATTGCATGATGACACATTACACAATACCCATAAACGTTGCAAATATAGGAGTGAGATATGATATAAATTTATCAAATGTGGCAGTAATGACATAAAGAACGTAGACGATGAAACTTGTACTCAGTAATAGATGATGAACCCTAAAACCAGTGATATGGTTGATGAGCGAAAAAATTAATGAAAAATAAATGATGACACGTGTTAGAAGTATCATAAGGACTAATTTGAATTTGAGTAAGGTTTTGATCGAACAGATGAGTGATGACATATTACATATAATGCATTGGACATTAAACATAACACACAACACATCCTTATTCAATGTGATATTTGTTATTATAAATGGCATTTAGCTCGTGTACTTTTGTAATGGAACTATTTTTTAATAAATAAGACAATCTCCTGTAATGGGTGCTAGAACTCAAGGTAACAATGCTTTTTTACACAATGATGATATATTGGCATAAGAGCACAAAGTGTAAACTCAAAAACATCATATTATAAAAGTAGTTCAAAATTATTCATATCCATGATGGGTGCATGTAAACCCACAACATGACATCAAGAAAACATCAAACAAAGTGTTCAAAAACCTAAAACAAAAGCAACCCATTACTGTAATATGGGGAACAACGATACGAAACTACGATTGATCTGAACTACATTGGCTATGAGTATGTCAAATGAAACGACGACGGTCATCGATCTTGAGCGGGTCCCCCTTCCTCTCATACTGCTCATCTACCATGTCATACACCGCATCCCACACAAGGTTTCGGCGAGATGCAATGATCATAAAAATCATCTGAACCCTAAGCCTGACCAGCTGCTTACCCTGGACAAAAGCAAACAATGTGTCATACAATATGATGTATCATATTAGAACATTATATATATATATACATAAACATACAGCAAGTCCATGAACACACGAAACACAAAGAAATATGAAAAAGGATGGGTGAGATTGTGTACAGGGAAAATGTACATTACCAACGGTCTAATCTGAATACACATGACATAAAAAATATGTCAAATGAGACAATTGCAGTGGCATATGAAAGAAAAAAAATTCCACCAATTCTCGTTGACAGTGTTTAAAGAAGACATGATATGCAAATGTTAAGAAACGTTTATCCAAAATACCAAGTGCAATGTTGTCAATGATGAAACAAAGATGACATGTAACGATCATTCGCATAAATACAATACCATGACAATCAACAAGCAGCAAAATTATTGATCAAGTTTTTTTTTAGTATCGTAGAATTTTGTGGATATACGTAATGTTGGTGTCATAAAAAAAGAGTTATCAAACTTCAATCGAACGAACAACCAGATTAAACTTGAAAAATCAAACTTACAGAGTTTTTTCCAAGCTCTGCTTTCTATTGGGTCAATCCCATGTAGTTTTCATTGTGCCACATCAGGAACACCCCCGACTCAACTTCAGAGTTCGACGGAACCATGGCAGCTTCACAATCCCAATCTTGGCTTTCATGATGTGCCGGGCAATATTTGAGTCAAAGTCGGCAATGATTGAGAACACTGCCTTTGCTGTTGAGAACACATGATGACAGGTTAGATTTGACATGATATACGCCGATACCTTTGGAAATTGTGACCAACTAATACTCACAATATTCTCTGGCAGAGCTCCATATTTGAGAGCATCATTTTTTGTCGTGACAAAACTGTTGAACAACTCCACGACGTGCTTCTTAATGTCGAAGCACATAACAAAAAATATTTTATCAACATTAGCAGTAACCGTAATTTAGAAATCAAGGTTGGAGTCGGGGTCAGAAGCATGAATTTTAATTATTGGATGGTTTTCAAAGACTGAACTAAGAACTTAGATGGTAATAGATTGTGTGAACAGACTCACCAAGACAGCCTTGTTGAACGACACGACTGCCCTTTATAACTCAACCTTGACAAGCTCCTTAAAATCCTTTATTCCTTGCTTGTTAACAGTCTCCTCATGGCCCTAGACACGCTGAACAAAATACTGGTCAAAACAACAAGCAAAGTAATGATAACATAACCACACAATAGCATAGGCATTAACAAACCGTGGCGTTTATTGTTATGAAAATTCTACTTGGGCCTTTAGGGTCACGCTTTTGTTCAACATCCTTGAGGTATCGCATCCAGCAATCAACAACTTTGGCAGTGACATGTCTCCCAACATTCATTGTCTGCGCATTCTTCAATAACATTGGGAACCGTGTGTTGTCCTCCAAATATACCGTGTTGCTGACATGATACAATTAGTTGAAACAAAAAATAAGAAAATATGCCATTTTGCTACGATACGTGAAAATAATTAAGAATAACTCACTTTAAGGGAGACTGCTTGGACGCCATGAATACTGCCCAAAACTTGGTCTTATATGACTTGAGATCAGAAGTAAAATCAGTACCTCTTTGGCATATGGCGACAGCAACACTCGAGGGAGTTTCTGGGCTCGTCCGGCACAACGATGAGTAACCATTGATTTGTTATCATCAGTCTCAGAGTCGTTATCGTCGTCGGTTTCTTCAGCAAATTCTTCCTCCAAGGACCTGGGTTGCATTGGAGAGACACCTACAGACGTGCCAATTTGTGTAGGAGTTAACTTCTCTGGTGGGTTGTGGTATGGTAGGATGAACAACATCAGTTTGAAATTCTTGTGTCAACCCAATAGAGAAAGACGGTGAATCATCATCATCACCTGGCATTTGAACTCCCTGATTTCCAGTCTCATTCACACATAGATTTCCAGTGTTGTCATCGCCATTTGCCGCTACCTGGTCATTGTTCTGGTTGTCGGACTTCGAGGGGTCCTGGTTCCCGTTCTGACCGGGTACCTGTTCATCAGTACCAGGAACATTGTGAATACTTTGGTATAATTCAGCATAGTCTTCCTTGTTTATGCGGTCACAAGTCTCTATGACAATTGTGTCAGACCAGTATGGATCGTCCAGAGGGCTAATATTGGCGAGTTCGGCCTCAGTCTTGACTGCAGGCTCTCCTTCTTCATCTGCACCTACATCAAAACATGATAATGCTGTTGCCACCAAGTTGCTTAACTCCATAATGTTCACACCAATGTTCTTCTTCAGCAGGTGAATATGTCGAATAACGGCTTGTATCTTTGGTAGTGACATGAAATAAATAAGGTAACTTACAAGGAAATTACATTACGACATTAAGGAAATGACAATTAATACCTTAGTCTTTGCAAGGACCGGACTATCTCTTGGAGTGTACATCCCATTACCATCCAAAGCAGCTTTATCTTCTGATTCAGCAAATGGTATGACGACAATGTTAACAAGCAGAAACCCTTCACCAAAAGCATTATGCCCTTCCTCCTTGTCGATCCATTTTTGAATCTTGAGGTCCGTCCAACCAGTTAGCGTTGGGTAAACGTGCTCGACAGAAAATCTCTGAAATTCGACTCGATCTAGATACATCAATTGAAAGAACAGATGTAAAAAAACTTCAGTATATGCATGTAGTGAGATTTAAATGTAATAATGTGAACATAAAAAAAATTACCAGTAGAAAGGTGATAGGGCCATAGAACCAGCTCTTGACATCGCCTCTGCGATCACTCCATTCACTTTTAGTTACCACTAGGCTATCCATAATTGGGGCGCACCAGTTGAACTCGGAAGTGACATACGGGTCCTCTATAGCCTGCAGTAGTTTTGGTTGGCAAAAGGACTTGTGCCAAATTCAATCATAATTGTTGAGACCATAACAAAGAAATTCTGCCTGAAGAGAACACCTCCATCCCGATGTTCACAGATCTTATGGTATATAACACGTGGCTCTATGCTTCCATTCTTGGTCCCATATTGGGCCCTCCATGCGATGAGTCCACGATATTTACACTCGTTTTATTTGCCACAAGATTTTCTGTTCCACGGGTCCTCCCCCGTGATATGCAGCTTCTGCCTAGACATCATAATAATAGACATACTTGCAATGTCAAAGTGGTCAACTAGCCAAAAACCGATGGTTTTGGGTATTTTGCTGACGCCCAGTTTCAGTAAATGACCAAACCCCATGACTGAAATGTCTTCCTTCTGTGCCCCAGACATTTTCTTGATACAAGTCCATAAAGCCAAACGGAGATGATCGGGTATGAAGTTTAGGTAGATTGTGAGCATCAATAACCCCAACCAGTGCACTGGATTGTGGGGGAGCCTTCTTGGAACTACCTGACCTCATGTTCAGTTTAGTCGGCACACGTAACTTCATTCCTGGTGCGTTCCTCTTAAATGCTGAAATTTTTTTGATCGACCGCTTACGTGTGCTGGGCGGACCCTTATTGTTGGACACTACCTTCAGCCTATTGAGACGACTGGTCAGCGTCTCTTGTTCATCTGGATCCAATTTATCCAACAGCATCCTGATTGGAGTATCTGGTAGACAACATTATAGATGTAAATACATAAAAAAATGTATTAACACGTGAAATAAATATAGAAAGGAATGTGTGTTTTAGTGATTGTGTAGAAGAAAACTGTACATTATCAAGAATCTCATGTGATGACACATGACATATTACAAATTGCTAATGAGACACTAACAGTGACATATGACAGAAGAGCTACTCCCCAAAGTGTCGTCTATTGTGTTGACACGTGACATGATATGCAAAAATTGTGAAACAAATAACGACATCAACAAAATCAATGTTGCAAATGATATAATGATAATGACTCGTGACGAACATTTGCGCAACCACAAGACCATTACAAACAACAAAATTAAAAGCCACCAGACTCATTACTGCATTTTGCGAATTCAAGTCATGACTCACATATTACAGATATAATATAAAACATTTTCAGAATCCCATAGGCATATACATAAAACAATTACAGTTATGAAATAGGACGTAACCAATGAAATAAAAATTAAATTTCCATGCATGTATGACATGCAACACATAACATAACCCATGAGCAATAGTAAAAATGCATAATTGTAATAAAAAGATTAGTCAGTGCATAACAAACTATCCAACAACGCAACCTAAATGAACATTGTAGAATAAAATCAGTATTGAGAAATTAACAATTCAACGAGAAAACTGGATTGTATTGGGGGAATATGCAATGGGTACAATGAAGAATCATGCAACTACGATATGGATGCAAAAATTTAATTATTCCCACATATGCAACAACGACAACCATGCATAAAGACTCCAAATGTTTTCCATGGTAAATATCAATAGATCTACGTAATTGACATCTAAAACTGAGGGAGATCGGTGAACGATCTTACCAGACTTCCTCTTCCTGGGGCTGTTCGACACCTTTTGAGAACGGAATCCAAAGGAAGACATCTCGATCAACTATTTGAGTAGTAGCCAACATTAAGAGTTTTGAATGAGTAGTAGTGATTTGCTTAAGAGAAATCCCGCTTTATAAACAGTGGGGAATGTGGAAGAAATCGATCTCTTGTAGGGTTTCGCCTATGATATAGACAGAATTGTGTTTGCTGAAGAAAGGGATTTGAATCAGATTTGTTAGAGATAATGATCAGAGCTAAGATATGGTTAATTAGCTGAAATCTCGCATATATTAATACTCAAATAAGTCAAATCACAAGCTAAATTACTACCATACCCTCTGGGTAGTGGACAATGTCAGCGCTAACCTTGTGAATATGGATAATTACCTTGACTTGCCACTCGAATAAGCGCGGGCATAATGAGCGTCTGATCTAAAATCCAACGGCCATCACGTGTTCAAAGATTTGTATCCAAAATCGTTGTTTGCAATTGGTCAGGCCCCTATAATTTAATATAAATGGTATAAAATTTAATATATTAACTATAAATACCCATGTGCTATATATATATAGGGGCACACTCCACTACAAACTCCACCAAAACGTCCAAACCCTATCAAGTGAAACGTGGCTAAGCGGTTTGCTGACCCCGTTAGTCACAAATAGACGGAGAGCTGAGGGCACGCTCGTCATTGTGATCGCGCATTGAAAACGTGATCGCGCATTTAAAGCGCGATCATTCAGCGATTCACACTAAAATTAGCGCATTCAAACCGCGATCGCGCATTTAAAGCGCGATCATTCAACGATACACACTAAAAATAGATCCAAGCTAGTTATACAATATATAACAGCATGTTATACATGGTACATCGACATGTTATATAAAGACAGTAAGACAGTTATACACAATCCTCTGAAGTGGGTATTCGTTTTATGCGCTGTTGAACATGATCTAACTACACTAGTTATATAATATATAACAACATGTTATACATGGTACACCCTAATGTTATACATGATACACCATCATGTTATACATAACCAGTCAGACAGTCACAAACAAACCTCTAAAGTGGTTAATTGTTTATGTGCTGCTGAACATTATTTAA
>JAYMTP010007740.1:0-10706 GCA_036897365.1 Geranium brycei | reverse complement strand
ACCCCTCGGTGGATCCGCCCCTGTGTACAACCGAACTCTATCACCATGGCTTGATGGGGAGATTAGGAGGAGCAACTCAAACGCAATGGATTGTACACATTAAGGACACTTATAACCCAAAACACATACCTAATATAGATCTTAGATCTTATATGATATGAAATTCGATTCTAGATGCAATACAATATGCATAAGAATCTTTCTATATAATGTTCACTTCTTGACAGTTATATTATCATTCGTGATATTGATTTCATTAGACATCATCAAGCTAATTCGCGCATTTATTGCTATTATACTTTTCTTTTAATAATTACATCATTTTTCTATTTTGCTCGATCTTCATCTCTATTTTATGCACTCGGTAAGATTCGAACCCACAACTTCTTCTAAAAAATGTGTGCCTCAAACTGCTAATGTGCCCCTTTAGAGACACTTAGTAAGTAAAAGCGATTTCAGTGAATGAAGAGTAATTAATTACCTGATGAAAGCCAGGCTCTTTAGTAAGAGGGACGCCGATCTCGGCCATACAGGCGTGAATCCTGTCATCACTTCCGTACAACGCGGGATAGCGTTGGATGCAACGATCCTGCATCTTGGAGATCTCGACGGCCAGGGGATAGCTGATGGCGAAGCCCCCCCCGCCGTAGGCCATATTGTAGGAGAATATCATGTTTTGAACATGGCTCTCTGAGGAGGTTCCTAAGTAGTAGTACTGATTGTGATTATATTTCGCGAGAACTCTCGCCACATTGTCCGCCACGAAAACGGTGTCGTCGTCCCCCATCACGAACCACCTGACATCACTCAATCCCAGCCTCAGTGTCTCCGACACCACCCTCGTGATCCTCAGCGCCGACCTCATCCCCATCCCGTGCGTGTACTTGAACCTGATTATCATGTCAACTAATATAATTAAGTTTACTGTTAATTTATATACAAACAAGGTGTCGTGAGTTTAAACTTTCACTACTGGAAAATGTGCTATATAAGAATAAGAGTAAATTGCAGAAAGTTGTCATGAACTTTTTCAATTATGTAAAGTGACAGTGAACTTTCCATTTTAGCTTGTGTGTGCTGCCGTCATAACACCAACATACAATACCATGAACGTCGCTGGTAACTTTACCGGCAGCGTACTTTGTGTATGCACGCCAACCTTATCCCACAGTAACAAAATCCACTCTTGCGTGGCACTGACGATATTCGGTTAATTTGGTCAAACTTTAGTAGCGGCGTACCTAGTGAAATGCGTCGCTACTAACAAAATACAGGCGGCGTACCAATATTATGCACACATATTTTAAGTTATCAATCTTGTAACCGATTCATGCATTGCCGCCAGCATAAAAAAAAATGGTGTAGTGTATGTCGTACGCCGCTATTTATTTTTAATGTGTCATGTAACAGCGACATACTTAACATAGTACACAATTGCCATTTAACGGCAGTGTACCATATGACATACTGTACGAATTTACTATTGGGATGACAACGGCGTACCCAATCACGATTACGGGTGCAGTAACCTTTATGGCATTACCACGAAGGTACAATGTTGGTATGAAGATTACAACTATGTGTCAAGTTTAGATATTCTGTGACATTCTGGTGTAGCGTTCGAAACATGACCCGTTGCAAGTGTCAAGAAATCTTGGAATCTTTGTAAATTCATAGGTTTTAATACCAAGCTCAGCGGCGAGGACATTATCCAAACATTTCAACAGATCCAGAGTGAAAATAAAGCACTCTCTTCAACTAGATCTTTAGACTCTTTGTTTTA
Source organism: Geranium brycei (assembly GCA_036897365.1). Taxonomy (NCBI): domain Eukaryota; kingdom Viridiplantae; phylum Streptophyta; class Magnoliopsida; order Geraniales; family Geraniaceae; genus Geranium; species Geranium brycei. The sequence continues at coordinate 8,923 of JAYMTP010007740.1, read as the reverse complement.
TTTCAATTCTTTCTCAGAGTTTCTTTTTCCCAACTTGAAAATTGACCCTCCGTTCTTTAATATTATCGCTTTATTGCCGATAGAGAAAATAAAAATGAAGGAAAAGAAACCTGGTGGTATCCTCGGATATCCGAATCTCGGGGAGGTTCTCGTTCTCGTCGACGGTGACCTGCTGGTCAAGCCACACCATACCTCGGGTCTTTCCGGGCCTCCACCACACTTTTATGTACTCCTTCCTCGTCTCCCACAGGTTCGAAGACGCCGCTATCCCGAAAACTATGTGCTTGAGCTCCGTGTCATATTTCTGCACGGATCTGAGCGCCACTCTACACTCCTTCCCATGATCCGATAATGTCTCATTGCCATAAATCCTCGTCGGTGTTGGCGGTGGCGATGATTTTGAAGTTACGTTTAATGATGACGATGATGATGATGATGATTTGGATGTTACGTTTAAGGATGATGATGATGATGATTTGTTTCCGGTAGAATTATTTGTGGCGTAAAGACGATGGTGATGGTGATGGTGAGGATGAGGAGGAGGAGGAGAATGTGAAGTGTTAAGGGGTTGTGACGTTGACGGTGACGATCGTGTGAGGTTTGTTTGAAAGTGGTGGATTTGGATAGGGTTCGGGGAGGACGAGGAGGGGCTGCGGCGGCGGTGGTGTTCGTGGAAGATAAGGTGGTTGGCGTAGAAGATGTAGAAGACGGCGAGGGCGACGAAGAACCAAGTGATCGAGTTCTTGTAACATAACAAGCGTTGTTGCAGCCTTATGTAACTCATCATCACTTGGATCACATACTTTTATTATTCTTCTTGTATGTTGCTTGTTCCCATAAACGATGATGATGATGAAGAATTGATCTATTTTCTTGTTCTGGGTTTCCTTAGTCGATCCGATCGAGGGAGGAGCTAGGATTGGAGAGAAACATGGGTTGTGGTGAGAAATTGAATGAACGTAACATCTTGTTTCCAAATGTATGAAAATGAAGCTGTGTTTTCGGATGCTTTGTCCGAATTCTATGTTGTGGTACGAGGAATTGATGGATGTTGCCAACTATTTGATGTCAATGGGCTTGCTTGTAGTTGATGGCTCTGAGGAAGCCCATAGGATTTACTAGGCCCAACTCTATCATGTGCTTTTTAAAAAATAAGGTTGAATTTAGGGAAAATGTCTTATATCTCTCCTTTAGAATACGTTATTCTCATCTGCTTAACTATAAACACGTTTACGCGTTCCCTTAAATCGTCAAAAGTTGTGTTACTTCTTTTCATTAATTTTTTTAGAAATAACGAAAATACTCATATAATAAGAAAATAAAATCTATTTTTAAAAAAAAACTAATACTAATCATATTTTACTTTATTTTTATAAAAACAGAAAAAAAACAAGTTCAAAATATATTTTTTAATATAGAGGTATTTTCGTCATTTCAAAAAAAGTTTTCAAAAAAATTAACGGAAAAAGGTAATATGAAACTTTGAAAACTTAGGGGTGTAAAAACGTGTTTATAGTTAAGTGGGGTTAAGTAAGAATGGCGTATTCTTAAGAGTAGATATGAGATGTCCTCTCTTGAATTTAGGGACAATGACACTTTGTTACACCCAACTATAGCGAAATTACACCTAACCTCGTCGTGAAAGAAGTCGATCATAGTCATGGTCTTATCAGCAATAGAAGTACCCAACCCACTTAACTAGGAGAGTCACCGAACCAAGGATTTGATACCATTGTTGGGGAGATCCAGGCATTACTCAAGGGAGCACCCAAGAAAAGCACACACACTAATTAGAGCTCACATTTGACCTAAATTAAAAGACTAGCTTATTGGGTTGAGATTTTGAACTTACGTGTAGACATAACACAAAAAATGTCCCTCACCCCAACGGGGACATTTTTCTTGTAGAAAGTATAATCAGCAGTATAAAGAATGTCCTTGTTAAGAATGTGAGTTGTCTAAAGAAACCAACGCATGCCTCTAAACCAGGTAGGCTTGTCTTTCTCAATAAGAGTTGCAAAATAAAATATAGCACATTCCATTCCCTTTTTCCTGACATATATAAAGTGTGTGCACCGAACTATATATAGTAAAGTTGATCACAAGACGAGTGGATTAAAGGATCGTCACCTAGTAACCATGCCTCGTTTGATAAGATCCTGATATCACCTGGTCTAATAGCCCTTCTACAACCCCAATGGACCAAATCCTGAGAACCAAGTAAACTGCGCTCTAGATATATAGCTCAGTTTATGAAACAGATTGGTTGCAACAAAGTTAACCTAAGAATGAGATCTTGAAATGCAATGCCACCCTACTTATGTTGACACAGCCCATTTTTTCATATTGTTGAAATAGTTAAATATAAATAGGGTTTGAATTTAGGTAGGTTTCCTTAACCTAATTAGCTTTCTATGGTTCCATATATAAAGGAATGTACTAGTTTAATTCAAGAAAATTAATTCATAATAATATTATTATATTGTGTAATTTAACATCGTCAGAGTCTAGCCTCCCTCATTTTTTTTCATTTTGCTACAATGCTGGTACAATGTTTTGGAGCTACAGTGTTTCATATCTACAGTACATGTTACAATGTTTTCGGTGCTACAGTGTTTTTGCGTTACAATGATGGATTACAATGTTTCGGGAAAAAAAAGCTTTTCTTCTATTGATGTGCTTATCTTTTTTATATTTATCTCTTACATCTCATCATGTCACATTCTATAGTTTTGACAAGTGCAGAATATGCAAATTTTCTTCAATGAAAATCTCCTCACAAACATGATTCATCTTAATGTCTTATGAGTATATCTCATTCTCATTGTCCGTGGATTCTCGACCCGGGTGTCTCGAATCACATGTTCGATAATTCAAATCTCTTATCAAATATACGTTCTTTGGAGTCTCTCCTAAATATTACAGTTGAGTCTCATTTTGATGTTTGGAGGTCTAGTTGGGTTTCTTCCACTTTATTTTTTTACTATTTTGTGAACTTTATTGATGATTAATCCTGTTGTACTTGGTTAATCATGATGAAAGGTCGTTCGGAGTCCTCTAGTTTTCAAGAGTTTTCTGCCAAAATCAAAACTCAATTTAATGTCGGTATATATGTTTTACGCAGTGATAATGCGAGAATTGTTTAAATCTTCTTATAATTAATTTAAGCTCTCTAATGGCATCCTTCATGAGCTTTTTTGTCCATGAACTTCTCCACCAAATGAGGTTGTTGAACGCAAAAATAGTCATCTAGCTGAAACCGTTCACACTTATTATTCATCATAATGTCTACCGTCGTTTTAGGCTGATGTTGTTCTTACTGTAGGTTATATTATAAATCGTATGCCATCATATGTCCTACAAAATCAAATTTCTCATTCCATCTTATTCCCCACATAATCTCTTTATAAAATATCCCTTTGCACATTTGGGTGTATTTGTTTTATTCATGATAGAACTCTTGGAAGAGACTAGTTGTCTGCCAAATAGATGATCTTATCTCTCGGGCAGACTTGACAGATTCTAAAGTTTCCTCCACTCCTAAGCTAATGTCAAATTTACTCCCTCATATAGCAAGTTATTTTAAGATACCACTCTCTATCGGTAACTTATTGAAAATTTGGTTTACCTCACTGTTACTCGCCTAAAGTTGTCTTACGTATTGTGAGTCGGTTCATGTGCACTCCTCGTACTGCTCACTATGAAGTTGTTGTTTGGATTCTTCGATATGTTTGAGGCACATTATATTACCCTTCTTTCGTGACTCACCTTTAGGCTTACAAGCTTATTTAGATGCTAATTGGATTAGTGACCCTACTAATCAACGTTCAACTACGGGCTACTAAGTAAGAAACATACGACTGTTGTCTGCTACAGTGCTGAGGTAGAATATCGAGCTTCTACAAATCTTACTTATGAACTCTTGTGGTTATGATGGTTGTTACATAATACATATATATGTTGATCATGACTCTCTACTACTATTCATTGTGACGATCGAAATATCATCCATATTGCTTATAACGTCTTTCATAAATAGAACAAATATATAAAGAATGATCGTTCACTTGTACATCAACTCAAGCAATGCATCATCACTCACTCATACTTCTTGAATGATTTGTTTCATTAGATTGCAGACTCAATCTTGATATGATGGGGGCGTGTTAACATAATCACAATAGGCTTCGGTCTCCTTCCCCCACCCCAACCTCAATTGTATATTGTAATCATGAAAATGAGAGAAAAAGAAGGTTCTGTCGGTGAATTGCAGAAGGAAACATTGATGAGACAGGCAGGCACTCATTTGTGCGAACATGGACCCTCATAAGTACAAACACAACGACAAAACTAAATTCCCAAAATACCCCTTCTCCTCTGTCCTGAACGACACGTCGTTATTATATAAACAACCGTTATCTTAGGTTTACACATTTATTATAACTAGAAAAAGCACACATTCCAATTCCACAGCACAGTTCCCAAATCCACCAACAACCCACAGTCCCACTCTCACTCACTGCTTCGTCTCTGCTCAGATCCAAATCTCTCTCTCATTGGATTCCATTTCCTTTATTCACTTTCTGGGTTTCGATTTTCCGGGAAAACCCAGATACAGGGAGAGAGCCCTGTTCTTCGTTTCTTCGTTTGCTCTGTTTTCTATCTGGGTTTTTCATCTCAATTTCAGCAGAATCCGAATCTGGGTTCTCAGGAAAATTCCATCTTCCATGGCGGCCGATAACGCATTGAGATCCAGGGAAGTGTCGGCGATGATAAAGCAAGGCTTCATATCGGACCAATCGCTCTCCTTGTCGTCTCCGTCGAGAACGGCCTCTAGGGTTCACTCTCCCTCAAAAGTCCTCTCCTCTCCGCCGCCGGCGGCGGAGGCGGTGGCGGATCCGCAGTCGCGGCCGAGCTCGACCCTCTTCGAGATGATGTCGGAGGAGCAGCTGCGCGAGTCCAGGGTCTCCGACGAGTCGCGGCGCAGATCGCAGAGCCGGGTCTCGAAGCTCCTCTCGGAGGCGCCGTTCCAGAACCCGGATCTGGGTCTGGGCCTGGGCGACGTGAGGCTCACGGTGGTGGCGAGGGACGGGTTCAGGGTGTCCATGGACGTGCACAGGGCGGTGCTGTCCGAGAAGAGTCGGTTCTTCGCCGAGAAGCTCAGAGGGGCCTCGGTCTCGCACTCGGTGGAGATTTGCGAGTGCGACGATGTGGATGTTTATGTGGAGGCTGTGGTTCTGATGTACTGCGACGATCTCAAGAGGAGGTTGATGGGTGAGGAGGTCTCCAAGGTGTTGGGCCTGCTTAAGGTAACTATGCTCTTTTTGCTTCTCTTGTTTGGTTGCTGAGAAATGCAAGGGAAATGTTTTCACGTCACAGCTGATTATAATCTGGTTTCCAATGGTTTTGCTTGTTTCTTCAGTAATCTTTGACTTTTGTACAATTTACTTGGTGGATTGGGCACTTCTGTGACTCTCTTGTTGCTCTGTGAAGAAGCATTTGATAAATTTTCTCAGTGGCAAATATGCTTACTGTAATTACTAAGAACACTAAAAAAAATTTGGATGGACCTTTGGTATTTGTGAATGTGAAGCTTAATTCTTTCATTTATGTTCTATTTAAGGACATATTTGCATTCTTAATTATACTCGGCAGGGGATTGATTAATATGATTTTTAGCAGGAAACTGATTGTTGTAATGTGGAATTCAAAGGTTTAAGTTAATTATGCATGAAAAGGAGAAGAAAAATTGGAAATTATCCTCTTGTTTGGTTGCTGAGAAATGCAAGGAAAATGTTTTGATGTTACAGCTGATTATGATCTGGGTGTATCTGGTTTCCATTTGTTCTCCTTGTTTCTTCACTAAGCTATGACTTTTGTATAATTTATTTGGTGGATTGGGCACTTCTGTGACTCTCTTGTTGTTCTGTGAAGAAGCATTTGATAAATTTTCTCAGTGGCAAATACATATAATAGTTCCGTATACTGTAATTTCTAAGAACACTGTAAAATTTTGGTTGGACCTTTGTTTTTTGTGAAGCTTAATTATTTTATTTATGTTCTATTTAAGGACACATTTGCATTCTGAATTATACTCCATTGGGGATTGATTAATCTGATTTTTACCATAACTAGGGAAAATGTTTTAATGTTACAGCTGATTATGATCTGGTTTCCATTTGTTTTGTTTGTTTCTTCCCTTAGTTGTGACTTTTGTAGAATCAATTTGGTAGATTGGGCACTTCTGTGACTCTCTTGTTGTTGCTATGTTGAGAAGAAGGGTTTGGTAATTTCTAAGAACACTAAAACATTCTCAATAGATCATTGTTCTTTGTTAAGCTTAATTATTTGAGTTGATAGCTTTTCTATTCAAGGAAATATTTTGATTGCGCCAACCCAATGATTAATCTGATTTTTAGCGTAACTAAGGAAACTAATTATGTAAGTATGGCAATTCAAATTTAAGTTAATTTTGTATTAAAAAGAGAAAAGAAAGCTTTTATCTTTCTTTTAATTTGCATCGGTTCTTATTTAGGCTCATATGTGGTATATGCTGTGATAAGATTTTTGTAACGGAAATAAAATGTTGATGTAGGTGTCTGCAGCCATCATGTTTGACGTGGGGATTACAGCGTGTTTAGAGTATTTGGAAGCTGTTCCATGGTCCGAGGACGAAGAAGACAAGGTCGTATCTCTTCTGAACGAGCTTCAGCTGGACGAATCGATGACTCGAGTTCTTCAGAGAGTTGCGTGTGAACCCTCAACGTTCACGCAAACCGATGACATCTTCCTCAGGCTTTTGACCGGTGTTCTACAAGCCAAAGATGATAAAGCTCGTCGGGAAATGAAAACTGTGATCTCTCGTTTGCTTAGAGAAGACGCTTCGAAAGAGAGCAAACAGTTCGATGTCTCCAAGGATTCTCTCTACCATCTATGCCATGGATGTCTCAGTTCTCTTATTCTGTGCTTGTCTGAAGCAGCCTCAATCGAAGAAAGCAGGAGAGACCGAGGGGTTTTGATGGGTGAAATAGCTCGAGAGGCTGATAATCTGCAGTGGCTCGTGGATATTCTGATCAACAGGAAAATGGGTGACGAATTTGTGAAGGTGTGGGCGGATCAGAAGGAGCTAGCTACCCTTCACTCAAAAATCCCCACAATGTATCGGCACGAAATCAGCAGAGTGACTGCACAGTTATGCATCGCGATCGGGAGAGGGCATGTATTGGTTGCAAAAGAAACACGATTCAGTCTGCTATCGATGTGGTTGGAAGCGCTGTACGATGATTTCGGGTGGATGAGAAGGGCTTCTTCTCGGTCTGTAGACAAGAAACTGGTAGAAGACGGGCTGAGCCAGACGATCCTCACCTTGCCATTGCCTCAGCAGCAGGCTATCTTGCTGAACTGGTTTGATCGGTTCCTGAGCAAAGGCGACGATTGCCCGAATATCCAGAGAGCTTTTGAGGTATGGTGGAGAAGAGCTTTCATTAGGCAATATGTAGGTGAGTCCAATAATAATTCTCAACTGCAAATTACAATTTGTGATTACCCAAATTGAGAGGTATGTTTCAAATTCGGACAAAGTTGAGTTATATGAGTAAATATGGAGTTTGATTCTTTTGACCAACTTTACTGCTCTGAGACGCAAACCTTGCTCACCAGATTACAAATTCTAGCATTTGATCATCGAAAACTTTGCACCATATAAAGGCTGAAGCGTCGAGATTTTAGCACCTACCGTTAGATTTTCTATTAAAATTTTAAGTAGAAAGACAAAAATGCCTTTGGTCAGACTTCAAATTTTCAAAACCATATCATTGTGAGTATTTTGGTTATTTCTCCGATAACCATGGCTCAAGGTTCGCCGGCCTCGTCTTCGACCTCCGACCGACTTCTCCGATCGTCCTCGCCTCTTAGCCACTGATCGAAGGCTCGCCGAAACATCGCCGGAAATTTTCATGGCATCTTGATGTTGGTGTTGGCGTCGAGGCAGCCAGCGTTTGGCTTGAAGAGGCAAAATGCCAGCGTTTCAAGCCTGGGATCGCTCTGGTAGGCGAAGAACGGGCAAGTTTTTTTGAATGAGACCTAATCTCTGTGATTTTGCAGAACCAATCTGATTCCGACTAAAATTGTGTCAGGTCAGTTCAAAATTAATGAAGCTTAGACTTTCTCAGGAACCAAACAGAAAGAAAAAAAATACCATAAAAGCTAAATAAACTAAGAAAGTTAAATTCCCCCTTTTTTATCTTCTCCAAGTTCTTCATTGATGTAAATAAAAACAAGGCACGGTTTTTTCTCTCAACCGTCTCAAAAATAAAAACGTTAAATCCTACACTTTCTCAAGAACCAAACAGAAAAATTACCCAGAAAAAGAAAATTAATTTAGAATTTAATCTCATTAATAAACTCCATGAAAAAAAATTCTTCACCTGGCTGCTGTAACTAAAAACAGAGCATTCTGTTTTGTTCTCTCACATCGGTTTCAAAAATCAAAACTTTCAATCCCACATTTTCTCAAGAATCAAACATAAAAAAATACCCAGAAAGAGAGACTTATCAAGAATGTCAATCCCATTAGCAAACAGGTTCTTCACTTGGCTGTTGTAACTATAAACAGAGCAATCTGTTTTGCTCTCTCAAACATTTCAAAAATCATAACTTCACCATCTTGGAGAAGCCTCGTCGTGGCTTGAGGCGGCGGGAGGTTGTCAGCCACTTGCACACTGAGAATCTGCAAACAAAATTTGATATTGAGCATCATTTTGTTGTGATTGCTCTATTTTTCATAGTTATGAAAAATGAAAGAAGAAAAAAAAGACATCATGCTTGCTAGAAACGCACTGACTGGCCGGCTTGACGCGAGTCTCAGGAGACTCCGCCGCGATTCCGGCGAGTTTGGGCGAGCTCCGGCGATGTTTCCGGCGAG
>JAYMTP010007739.1:0-10707 GCA_036897365.1 Geranium brycei | reverse complement strand
CCAAAATGCCCTTAAATCAACTTCAAATTTTCAAAACCTACCCCTTAACTCTCTTCTCCCATCTTTCTCCACCTCTCTCCTCTCCTCCTTCTTATCAAGGGAGAGAGAGTACCGAACTAAAAAAAATATGCGACCTCATTCGCAATTACATATATTGATTGAAATACTCGCGGTCTGTATTATATGGTTTGTAAAAGTAAATAAACGCTAAAGCATATTATGAACTTATTATGTGATTTATTGTTATAAGAATCATAAAATTATGATGTGATTTAGTGCTATAAGTGTTATAAACTTATGATGTGATTTAGTGCTATAAATTTACATGATTTCTGCAAGGAGTTGTAAGGATGCTAAGCTAAAATATAGCTTTTTATATGGAGATATTGGAGTAAACCAAATTATATAGATATGGGTTCTGGTCAACATTGTACTCACATTTTAGTAAATAAAATTGTATTGATTGTGTTAATTGATGAAATTAGTTGATTCCAGAGAGAAAAATCCATGAGAGCTACTGCATTGAACAAAGTGTTCTTTATAAAAAATCTCACACCTTTGTGAAATTAAATATTACCTCTTTCTTGATTCTTTATAAAAATAAGGAAATCGAACCAACCGATCTGATATGAACTGACATACTCGAAATCAACGGGTAACGAATATTTTTAACGTATTTTATTAGGTACAGATCATGTACGGGTAGACCTATCCCATCCTATAGGGATTAGACTTTGGATTGAGAACTTTATTATTCATACAACTTGGAAGGAAAATTTTATTTTGATTTTGTATTTATTTTAAAAATTAATTATATACTTAGTTTTGGGTTGTGTATAAGAAATTATTTGTATTCGCCAGATATATTTATCATGCCAAGTACCAGTAAATGAGCTGATATACATATATGGTCATAGCCGCCCATTACCCAACCCATTGCCACTTCCAGAAAATAGAAGTAATAAAATAGAACTGGGCAACATTTTCCTTTTATCATAAAAAAATTTCAACTCATCTCATTTCACTATAAATAATTATTACAATTGTAAAAATATATAATTAATTAAATATTAAACGAGTCGGGTCGCGAGCCTGTCGAGACTTTAGAGATCACGCTTGAGTTCAACTCGTTCGCATCAAACTCGATGATAACAAGTTCGAACCCAATATTTAACACGATAAATACTCGATTCCCATTCTGCTGTTACCTTTCAAAATTCAAAAAACAAGCAATAAATAAAAACTTCCATTTCAGCAAGAAAAAAAATCATAACCGACCGTCAACATTTTCAAAAAATAAAAATAAATAAAATTCCCGCCTCTCTCACATTCAAATTAATCCCAATAAAAAATAAATTTTTTTTCTACAAATTAAAAAATAAATTCTCCATCATCTTCTTCACCACAACAAACTTTCTCAGTCTCACACAGTCCTAAATTTTCTTCAGAGCTCTCTCTCTCTCTCTCTCTCTCTTCGTTTTCTTCGTCGAAAATGCGAGAGATCCTTCACATTCAGGGAGGCCAATGCGGGAACCAGATCGGAGCCAAGTTCTGGGAGGTGGTGTGCGCCGAGCACGGCATCGACGAGACCGGGAGGTACCACGGCGAGCTCGAGACGCAGCTCGAGAGGATCAACGTCTACTACAACGAGGCGAGCTGTGGAAGGTTCGTGCCTCGCGCGGTTCTGATGGACCTCGAGCCAGGGACCATGGACAGCCTCAGGACGGGTCCTTACGGCCAGATCTTCAGGCCTGACAATTTCGTGTTTGGCCAGTCCGGTGCAGGGAACAACTGGGCCAAGGGCCATTACACGGAGGGGGCTGAGCTGATTGATTCGGTGCTTGATGTGGTGAGGAAGGAGGCTGAGAACTGTGACTGTCTTCAAGGTCTGGTTCGGGATCTGAGTCTATTATTTATTTCGATTTTGGGTGGTTTGTGTTAATTGATTCGGTTTTGGGTTTTACGTTTATGGTTTTAAGTTTGTCATTGGATTTTGGTTAGGTTTGTGTTCATTGATTCGATTTGGGGGGTTTAGGGTTTTAGGTTTGTCATTAGCTGGTGAATTTTGGTTAGGTTTGTGTTCATTGATTCAATTAGGTTTGTCATTTGCTTGGTGGATTTTGGTGTTTAGTGATTGGATTTTAGGGGGATTTTGGTTAGGGTTGTCATTTGCTGGGTGGATTTTTGGTGGTGGTTTGTGTTCATTGATTCAATTTTGTGGGGTTTAGGATTTTAGCGGTTTGTGTTAATTGATTCGATTTTGGGGTTTTTTGGTTCAGGCTTCAGGATTTTGGTGCTATATGTTAATTGATTCGATTTAGGGGTTTTTGGTTCAGGTTTAAGGATTTCGGTGGTTAGTGTTAATTGATTTGATTTTGGGGTTTTTAGTTCAGGTTTCAGGATTTTGGTGCTTTTACGTTAATTGATTCGATTTTGGGGTTTTTGGGTCAGGTTTCAGGATTTTGGGGGTTTATGTCAATTGATTTGATTTTGGGTGCTTTCGGTTTAGGGTTTCAAGTTTGTCACTCGCTGGGAGGAGGGACTGGATCGGGGATGGGGACGTTGTTGATCTCGAAGATCAGAGAGGAGTATCCTGATCGGATGATGCTGACCTTCTCTGTGTTTCCGTCTCCGAAGGTGTCTGATACGGTGGTTGAGCCCTACAACGCGACGCTGTCTGTTCATCAGCTAGTTGAGAATGCTGATGAGTGTATGGTGCTTGATAATGAAGCTCTGTATGATATTTGCTTCCGGACTCTCAAGCTCACCACTCCCAGCTGTGAGTTCTTCGTTTTCTCTTATGATTTGTGCTCAGTTTTAATACTTGTTCTATGATGAATACTTATTTTGTGATTGTGAGTTTTTTGAATGATAATTATGTCATTAATGATTGAGGAATTTTGATGTTGAGCAAATTTCTTTTGATTTTTGCTTGCATTATTTATGAATTGGTGGGTTGTAAGGTTATGGATAAATGTTTTGAACTGGTCTTTAAATTCTCTGCTGATTTGTGCTTAGAATTGCCTCGTTTTTGGTGTCTTGTTTGCTTCGGTAATGGTTGTGTTTCATAGTTTTCACTAGCATTCATCGATATTGTTATGTATGAACTGTGACTGAAATTTTTGACTGTGAGAGTTACTAGTTTACCCTGATTTGTGGTGTTAGATAAATTATAACTTCTGATCTTGTTAGTAGGACCAGTTCAGGTTTAATTTGGGTGTAGATTAGTAACATTTTGTGTTTGGCTTTATGGATTTCTGTTAACGGGCTCTATTGGAGATTTGAATCATTTGGTCACTGCCCATGTCTGGAATTATCTGTTGGCGACTTCATTTTGGATCGGATATGATTACAACTTCAAATTTGATCAGTTGACACTCTAATCCAGTATTTATGAACAGATTTAGTTTGAGTTGTGTTCAGATTATTGCAAATATTCTCTTATTTGTCTGCTGAGTTATTCTTAGAATTGCATCATTTTTCAGTGATCCGATTTTTTCTGGTGCCTGGATAAACTTCAATATTATGATCTTGTTCTTAGGAGCAGTTCTAGATTGATCTTAGTAACATTTTCTGTTTGATTTTATAACAAAAGTCAATTTTGTTGGTGTTTGTTTTGTGGGTTAAGTTCAGTATTTGATTCATTTCATATCTACATTCAGTTCTGAATGAATCATGATTTTAACTTCAATTTTTTTTATTAATAACACTAAATATAGGAACATGCTTGATTTGAGTTGTGTATATGTTCTCGTCATTTTGCCTATAATCTTGATCAATGTCGATATTGTCAATCATTTGGTCTCTACAATCATGCCTAGAGTCACTGAATGATTCCACTTTGAATCAATTACGCCTGAAACTTCATATTTAGGTTATTATAGACATTGTTTGTTCAAACTCGGCCAATGTTGATTTTGTGAATGTCTGTATTTTAAGTTAGAGATATTTAGACATATGATTAAATGAATCACGATCTCAATTTTTCAAAAAGACTCCAATACAGAAACCCATTTGGTTCAAGTTCTCTAGTGTATAGATTATTATAAAATCTTAATCAATTATGATTACAACTTCAGTTTTAGATTACTGCCTTTGTGTATGTATATATTATTGACATTTTGGGTCAATGTTGATTTTGTGTTTATCAGTTGGCGACCTGAACCATCTGATCTCTGCAACAATGTCCGGGATCACCTGCTGCCTACGCTTCCCTGGGCAGCTCAACTCTGACCTTCGCAAGCTCGCTGTCAACCTCATCCCCTTCCCCCGCCTCCACTTCTTCATGGTGGGCTTCGCCCCCCTGACCTCCCGGGGCTCCCAGCAGTACCGCTCCCTCACCGTCCCCGAGCTCACCCAGCAGATGTGGGACTCCAAGAACATGATGTGTGCGGCCGACCCCCGCCACGGGCGCTACCTCACCGCCTCAGCCGTGTTCCGGGGGAAGATGAGCACCAAGGAGGTCGACGAGCAGATTATCAACATCCAGAACAAGAACTCGTCGTACTTTGTTGAGTGGATCCCGAATAACGTGAAGTCGACTGTTTGTGATATCTCCCCGACGGGGCTGAAGATGGCGTCAACGTTTATTGGGAACTCGACGAGTATCCAGGAGATGTTCAGGCGGGTGAGCGAGCAGTTTACGGCCATGTTCAGGAGGAAGGCGTTTTTGCATTGGTATACTGGGGAGGGGATGGATGAGATGGAGTTTACTGAGGCGGAGAGTAACATGAATGATTTGGTCTCGGAGTATCAGCAGTACCAGGACGCGACGGCCGAGGAGGACGAGTACGAGGAAGAGGAAGAGTATGAAGCTGAGATGTGAGAACTGAGAAATGATTTGAGGATTGTGTTTTGTGTTGGGCAGGGTAGGAGATGGTATTTGTACTTTCGAAATTTGCAGACAGGAAGTGAAAGAGGCTTCAGTGTGTCAAGGAGAATACATTTTGTGAATCTAAACTTGCAGTGATATATTTTGTGAATCTAAACGGGTTTAGTGATAACGTCTTCTATGAAATCAAAATAAGGATAACTCGTCTCATAGCGTATTCCGTGATTTTGTTCCTTATTTTGTTGGATTGGGAATGTTAGATCCCTCGTCGAGGATGACTAAGACATGGATTTATTTGATATCTCCAGTCCGATTGAGTCTTTATAGGCAAAATCTTGAGTCGGATTGGCAACAGGAGCCATTATGAGTGTCTCGGTTTGGTTCCAACGAAGGAACAATCAAATCGTTAGGACGGTCTCAATTATTAATTTACAGTGAATTCAGACAATTTAAAATTTTATATAAAATGTGAATGAAAAAATTAATATGATGTTAATATAAAACTTATCCTGCTACAGCGAGTGTTCATGAATGGAGACCTATTGTAACAAGTCTAGATAAAATAGGGATGAGAATGGGGATTGAGCGAGAATTGTCAAGGCCCCAAATACCAAAAAAATTACGCAAATAGAGACCTAGTTAGAGTTATTATCAGGTTTAAATGAGCAGAGCCTTTAATCGTATAATCGAGCTCGAGCCAGAATCAAACCCAATACACTCAACCCGGTTTGTTTAGAATCTAATTCATTATAAAAAATTTGGTAAATATATTTAAAACATAATTTGAACTTTTAGTTATTATTGTTAGTAAAAACAAAACAAGTGAAATTGTATTGAGCTTGACTATTTCTTCTTTTTTTTGTTGGTTAAATTCGAGTTTAAGTTCGTTCAAGGTCGAACTAAGCAAAAAAAACATTTTGCTCCGAGCCGAGTCTTGATAAATTTAAGCTTGATTCGGCTCGTTTACACCATATTCCCTCTCCCCTTCCTCCAAAAGAAGAAAAAAAATTAATAATAACTAGCACCACAGAAACTTCATCAACACAAAAGTAGAAGAATCTTAAGTTTACATCAACAAGCAATACATAATAAAAGTATAAACAGAACTTCAACAGCAAAATTTACCATGCAAGTGAAAAGAACAAACAGTTAAGCGTTAGATTATATCTTAAATATCACATTTCCTCAGTTGAAACTTTGATAGTAACAAAGTACATTTGACTATTGATCACTAAATCACAACACAATCACAAAAACCATTTCATTTACAACACACAATAACCATACCTGTCCTAAACTGGCCAAGCTTCTACTTTTGACCATCTTCGTCCTCAACGGCCTTGTCTACGACCACCTTCACCTTATTGCACTCGTAATCATCAACGCGATCCACAAACTCCCCGGGAACAACCTGGCGCCTATTACCAAACACCGTCCACAGAAAGAGAACGACAAATGCTCCCAACGCCCCGCCGAGGGAAGCAAACACCATGGAACCGAGCATTTGGAGGATACTCATACAACCGCTCCTTTTGTGAACCTCCTCCTTTGGTTTGATGTCATCATCAACGATGACCTTAAGATCCAACGGCTCTGAATGCATCGATTTCGGGACAAGCCTCAGCTTAAAGCTCCATGAATACACAAAACACGTCTGTGAGGAGTTTCTATTCGAGGAGCTTAAACCCACAAACACCTCTTCCTCGTGTTTCCACAGTTTTGACATATCGATTGGGAATGAAACAATCGAATCAACCGGCCTGGACTTTCCATCTTGACTCAATCTAACGTCTAGCTCCCTAGAAGCAGATTCATAGTCAATCCAACAATGCAATTTCAGACCGCTATTCAACACCAAACCAGCAGAAGATACATTGCGAGCTCTAACAGATACAAAACTACTCAAATCAACCCCTACATGGTTATTGTTGATATCACCGTGCTTATCATCCTTATAAGTATCGAATTCGACAGCAACAACCCTATTCTTGCTATTGGCTTGGGAAAGCCCAAAAAAGCCATTGACAAGCACAGTGCCATTAAAGCCACTTGGAGACATAAAGAAAGCTAGACCATCCCCATTGCCCCTTGACATGGAGAAGGAGAAGTAAGTGGAAAAAGAAGCCATCTCTTTGTTTTTACCGAGGCGAAGCTTGATGGGTTTCTTGTACATGACCGTCCCAGCACTGGAGCTGAAAGGACCAGTGAGCTGAACCAGAGACCCGTTACCGGCAACTTTTGCATCCCCAAAGAGAGCAACACTGGATTCAAAGCTCAGACCTTTACCAAAGCTTTTGAAGGAAAAAGAGGAACTTGGGTCAGAGGCAAGGCTTGTTTTGGAGAAGAAGATGAGGAGAGTGAAGGCTGTGAGAATACGGGAAGTGGGCAGTGAAGCCATGGCTGAAACGGGATTGAGCACTATGGTCAGTGGAGTGAAGCCATTTGAATCTGATGGGTTAGGGGTACGAGGTTGAGAAGAGAAGGAAGATGAAGGGGGGTGGTTGGTTGTCAATATTAAATACCTTCACTCCTTTCTAGTTTCTACAACTCTTCTCATGGAATATATAAGACTATTGCTGTGTAGTCCCTAATGTTTTCTTTATTTAAAGTTACAGCCCATTCATTTCTTTTACCTTTTGATTCTTTACCATGACAGCCTATACATTTCTTTTACCTTTTAATATAATAATGGAATTGGTTTGTGAGAAAGAGAAATGCATTAGCAACAGCTTCCCAAGCAAGTAAAGAAAAGAATTACTATTATAAACACTCTATTCCTGAGTTTTATGCACTCAGTCCATGCTTCAAAGATATACAAGTTCAAATCTTTGTGTATTCCCTAATATGAGACGAGAGAAGGATACATACCCGAGAAGGCGAGAACTTTGTTCAGACGCGTGAGTACCTGTCACATCAAAAGGCGAGCATATAGTTAAGACCTGTTACAGCCCCACATCTTAAAGATATGTACCATATCAATGCTTGATATACGTCTTGGAGCCTTTATCTATCAACTGGTTGTCTTGTGTCCACTCCCCAATCACGGGAGTGCCAACTTGTGACTGAAAGGAACACAAAGTGGGAATGTTAAAGATGTTCGTATTGACCTTGAATGTGACATTTTTTTTATCGAATGTGATAATCACATCAGATTGCCACAAAAAAACAGCATTATTCAAAAAATGGTGAGGGAAGGACCACTGAGTTTGTGAAAGGTGAAGCCCAAAAAGGAGGGATGGATGGACCCTAACCCATCTCTGCTTTTTGGTGGAATTAAGACCTTTCTGTTTCTTGGTAATTGGTGCAAGGCCTTTATAAAATTTGCTTGAGTCTGGCCTTAAAAGAATCATAATCAAGAAATATGGTGGGCATTAAAATAATTTACCCCCAAAGATTTTGGTATCTACCCTTGAAAAGAGTTTTCAAAGATTCCCTCAAGCGCCTTTCCAACAAGATAGTCAGAATCCAAGAAGAGTCTACAGATGAAAAAAAAACCAGTAAAAGAAAGTCAATCATGAATGTACTTAGTGTTTGTGTAAGGTTCTCATACATGTAAATCAAACCTGCGCAAAGCTGAGGATTTTGGTGAAGACAAGCACAACACATATCAGCGAACTTTATTATATGCATAATTTTAGATAAGGTTGGAACTTGGAAGTTGTGTATGGCTTTTGCTTCGCTAAAGCTATAAAAGCGCAAAAGATAGGAAAGTGGAAACTGAAAAATGCTTTTGTCTCGTGAAAGATTATCCGACTAGAATATAAGAGTAGCACATGTCGTGGGAGACACGGCATGTTGGCGGTGCATTAAATAATCAATCATTCATTCATTCTTAAATTACTTGATCATCGAACAATTAAGCCTCACCATTTCCTTATAAGCAAATCAGCAAGTGAACCAAGTGAGCTTCTGCTGCTTCTCATAATAACATTTGTAACGGTTTCCGAACAATCAACTAGCTCTTCTAATGCATTCCAACGAACAATTAATTCGAAAGCATGCTAATAGAGACTCATCATACTCATATGCCCCAACATTATCGTTGTCAAACAAAAAACCTCGTAATAATTCAACGAACAATGCGACACATCATATGAGTTCCACAAAATGCTAATCCCACCACTTGATTAATAATTAATTCAATTCAATTTCAGATACATTACACTCACTTCCACACAGAGTAGTAAATTATAACAAAACCCAATACTAATCAGTGACCCAATTCCTCCAATTGAAAAAAAAAACCTCAATATCATCACATTATCTTCACCAGAACTAACAAAGCATCAATTACTAACAGTGTTTCAAATCAATTACCCAGTTCAATCCTGATCCAGAAATGGGTTCACATGAAATTGAAACAAATTACACAGTAATACAAGCTAACATGGAATGAATCAAATTTACAGTGATTCGAAAACAAACCCAGTAACAAGAACCGTGAATTGGGGATGTAAAATAGCAAAATTACCTCAAATTCGTCGCCTGAGAAGTTCCGGATCAGCAAATAACCAAATTTTCCGGTGAGAATCGGAGGATCCATCGCCGAGATCGAGATTTTCCGTGAAGCTCCGGCGACGGAGGCAAGGACTCCATGGAAGTCCTTCGTTTCGTCTTTGGACTGTGAATTGTGATCAACTGAACATTTTGAAGCAAAAGAAAATTGAAAATAGAAAAAAGGAAACATTGTTGGGCCTCCTTGGCTTAATGGGCCTTAGGCCCAGCCCACTGAAGTTAATTGTTTAATATTTTTGAAAAATAATATAGAATATTTGTTGCGTTAGAGATGACAAAAATTCCCAAACTCGGTGAAGGACTGAATACTCTTGATTTGACAGGTAAGGGATCGAGATCAGTAAACCCGTCATGCTGTTATTTTATAAACAAACAAATTACTTTCAATTCGATGAAGATGAAGTATCCCAGAATCGACAGAGTAGGAGATGAAGTCAATGAACTCGACCCAAACTCGTCTCATTTCAGAATTACCACATGTTAGTGACGTGCGTCCATTTTGGGACGTGCTAATGACAAGCGGGAGAGATGGGTCATCGGACTGCATGCAAATCAATAATAATAAATGTGATGAGTGCATTTGGGGATATCGTATTTATTATCTAGAGTATCCATTACTTCACTCACAATATTCTTGGCAAGGTTGTTCACGGTTCGGTTAGTTTGGTTTAAAGAAATTAAAAATCAAAACCGAATAGATTAAATTTGGTTCAGTTCAAATTTGAATATGTCGATATTTGGTTCGGCTCGATTTTTTATAAATCAAATGTCATGAAGTTCTCACATTTTATGTCGTTTTAACTTATAATTTAATTTACTGGTTTTTAGTTGGATTTTCTTTGAAACGATTTTCACGAAATTCTCTCATTTTGGACCGATCTTAAATTACTTTTTGTTAGACCAATACTTTTAGACTCATAAATAAAAATCAATGAATTAAAATGAGCTATGTATCCAAATCGATCAATTTTCAGTTTGATTTGTTGTTTCTATCGATTATTATTTTATAAATCAACAAAACCGAATCGATGAAATTTCAAATTGGTTTGGTCGGCTCAATTATTTTTAAGCAGCCCTAATTTTGTTATTGATCCCACAATTTTTTTTAATTTAAAGGGTAGTTTGATATTTAAAAGGTATAATTGTTCTATGACCTAAAATTTAGTGTGATGAATCTCAAAATCATTTGCTTTCACACATTTGTTTTCTTGGCTAACACATATTATTTCTCAAATCAACCACAAAAAGATCGATCACAACAAAACGTGAAGCAAAGAAAACGTGAATATGAAATTAAAACGACAACGGAGTAGAACTAGTAGGGGTGTAAACGAGCCGAGCCGAGCCTCATTTTGACAGAG
>JAYMTP010007738.1:0-10708 GCA_036897365.1 Geranium brycei | reverse complement strand
CCGATCTGGCGTCGTTTACAAAGTCGACATACAGCCCAACACGACCATCGCGGTCAAGAGGTTTCGGCCCTCTGAGAAACATTTGGCGGCCGCATTTTCGTCAGAAATCGCGACCCTGGCGAAAATCCGGCACCGAAACATCGTACGGTTACTAGGGTGGGGAGCGAACCGGAAGGCGAAGCTCCTCTTCTACGATTACTTGCCAAACGGGACGTTGGGGACTCTGTTGCACGAGGGATTGTCGACGGTAGTGGTGGAGTGGGAGACAAGACTCAAGATAGCATTGGCTGTGGTCGAGGGATTGGCGTATTTGCACCACGACTGCGTGCCGCCGATACTCCACCGAGATGTCAAGCCACATAACATCCTTCTCACATAACATACTTCTCGGAGACCGATACCAGGCCTGCCTACCAGATTTCGGGCTAGCCAGGCTGGTCGATGATGATAACATTCAATTTTCAACCAACCCACCACAATTTGCAGGCTCACATGGTTACATTGCACCTGGTGAGTATGTTCACATTCTATACTCGATTTCTCTATTTTGTAGGTAGTTAAAATGTTGATCTTAATTATGGTCTGTAGAATATGCGTGCATGATGAAAATAACTAAGAAGAGCGACGTGTACAGCTTCGGGGTCGTTCTGCTGGAGATCGTAACGGGGAAAAAGCCGGTAGACCCGTCATTTGCAGAAGGGCAACATGTGATACAATGGGCCAGGGAGCATCTAAAAAGCAACAAGGACCCAGTAGAGGTAATAGATCCTAAGCTCCAGGGCCATCCCGACACACAAGTGCAGGAGATGTTGCAGGCATTAGGAATCTCCCTACTCTGCACTAGCAACCGTGCGGCCGATCGTCCCACAATGAAGGATGTTGCTGTCCTCCTCAAAGAAATTCGACATGAGCCCGTTGGAGGAACCGACCCCCACAAGCCGCCTGGTAATTCTCTCAGGAAGTCTGAGCCGAATTCGTCTTCTTCGTTGACCCCGGCTCAATTGTTATTCATGCAAGGGTCCTCTCAGAATTCACTTGCATACTCGTCTTCATCACTTGGTTATCTGTCCGGAAACCAGTGAAGCTCAGTATGAAAATACGAGCACTAGCTAGCGGTCTTGGTTTGGTAGGGAGTAAAATTGAGTGTATAGCAATTTCACATTTAATTGTTCATTAGTGAATGAGATTTAGTTTTTTTTTTCTCCCAGAGTTTAAACACAAAACAGGACAACAAAGAAACTATGAGCAACAACTATGGAGACAAGAACCAAATTGTGATGCTTTACTGGCAAGTCATCATAAAGGGAGTCATGAGGATGAATGTTATATATCCATGTTTTCTGCATTGGAAAATGTTCTCGAGAATGATTTCACTCTTTCATTCTGGAGAGGCAGAGGGACGAGCACCTAAAAGTTTAAGCTGGTGAGCGAAAGTTTCAAGATGTTTATCAAGTGGTGACTTGAGTCTCTAACAATAATTATAAGTGTTTAGAAGTAAAAGGTTTTCCATGGAGCTTTCAAGGAGGACCCTCCTCCCATGTGAAGTAACAAAGACATATCAACAATAACTGGCAGGCCCTCTTGCCTTGCTATCCAAAACGACAATGTCGTTTTCAATTACCAAAATTATTAATGCCCCATGATTGTGAAGGGATGACTGCTTATCCTGATTTAGCAACCATGATTTGTGTAATTTAAAAAAAGGTACTAATAATCAAGCAGCGAGAACAAATCCAGGATCATGTATCACCTATTAATGTCTTTGAAGCGATAGGTACTTGATTTTCCCAAGATGAGGAATTTAATTAAACCACCATCTTCACATGAACATACCAGATCTATACTTTACTAATATTAAATCTGCAAAATAATATACAACAACAAGGAAATCGATATTTTAGGGAAAAGTAGATAAGAGATTCCTAAAGGTAACATCAAAATGTGTATTGGAAATCACGTGACTCTATGAACATAAATTTCCAGTACATTGATACCATATAGAGCTGCTTCACTTTCAGCACAGCTTTATCAATCTAATGCATTACTGGCAATAAAGACCCTTCTTTTCAGGTCCATTTCCGTGCTGCTAGGAAAGGTAATCTTTGATACCACATTCTACACTTGGCATTTTTCATAATCACTCTTCGCTTTGAGAGAGATCATGATCATGTCATCATATGATCATTAAAGTATGGGATAATGACGCTTTGTTACACCTAATTATGGCGAAATGATAGTTTCATACCCAACTAATGAATTCTTCTTTTTAGTACCCCGACAATTTTCTTGTGACAATCCACCTCTAAAATGCCTAAAATACCTAAAATACCCCTGATTCAAGAAACCATTATTGAACTGATTCAATTTGGTTTATCTCTAATTCAATTTGGTTTATATTTAAGATGCAATTACAATTATACCCCCAGGTCTAAAATTAAATTTAAGGACATAATAGTCATTTCGAGAGTATTTTAGTTTTTTAAAACATGGGTATTTTAGTTATTTTAGCGTAGATTGTCACAAAAAAATTGTCAAAGTACTAAGAAAGAGAATTTATTAGTTAGAGTATAAAACTATCATTTCGTTATAGTTAAGTGTAGCAAAGTGTGATTGTTCATTTTCACTCTGTGTGTTTAATTAAGGAGTGACGCCACATGAATCTGCTTCTATACTTGAACTGTACAAGCAAGTAACGTGCACATCAATCTTAACTATATTTATGTCCGTTGGTCACGTCATGAAAGTCAAGAATCATACCCTAACATCACTGAAAAAAGCATTTATTTTCTTTACACCGATTTCACGCGGTTTTGTGGGTACAATGATCGCTCAAAACGCGTCTCTTTCTCTCTTCGTCAACTCGTAGCAGTTGAAAATCGAAAACAAAAGTCCCAAAACTTAATTGTCCTCTTCTCTCTCGTGTCCTTTAGCTGCTCCAAAAACATGGAGCTCTCCACAGTGTTGGTGACACTTGTCTTTGTTCTTGCTCTCGTCAACATTTTCTTCTACTTCCCAACCAAAAAGCTCCAATCTTTCTTCAAATCCACACCCTCCGCGAAAAGGGTCGTTCCCAATTCTTCGGTAAAAGACCCATTGAGCTCCAAACCGAAGGTCTACAACGAAGCAGAGCTCAAAAGGGTATTTTCGACATTTGACAGGGACGGTGACGGGTTCATCACCAAGGAGGAGCTGAGGTCGTCGCTGAGGGACATCAAGATCCTGATGTCGGAGGAGGAGATCGAGGAGACGGTGGCGAAGCTCGATGTGAATGGAGACGGGCTGATCGAGCTCGGCGAGTTCTGTGAGCTGTTCAGGTCTATGGTGGGCGATGGTGATGATGATGTGGGGTTGAGGGAGGCTTTTGATGTGTTCGATGGGGATAAAGACGGGTTGATCTCGGTGGAGGAGCTCGGGATGGTGATGGGTTCTCTGGGGATGAGCGAGGGGAGGAAGATGGAGGCTTGCAGAGAGATGATCAAAATGGTGGATTTGGATGGTGATGGGATGGTTGATTTTGATGAGTTCAAGAAGATGATGAGAGCTGGTGGTGGCTCTGGTTTGCTTGGTTCAGCATCTAAGTGAACTAGTGAAGGCTATGGTTGATCTGTTTGACAGTAAATACAAAGAATTACAAGTTTTTATTTTGTTAGTTTAGTTTTCTTCTTCTCTAGATGTAATTTAGAGCCGTGTTCTTGTGTTTTGTTATGGTTTCTGGTCAATTTAAAAGCTCCATGAAATATGTATGGCACAGACAAGTGATGGATTGGGCTTTAGTATGTTATGTTTGTTGGTTGAAAGTAAATACGTTTTATTTTCTAACATTTTACCAACTTCATGCAAATTTTGTAATCTCGTTCTTGCCCGGTTGAATTAGAGATACCAGAGAAATTCTCGTCGGGTTTGAAGTGTTCTGACAACGGTACATGTTCGGATTGAGTCTTGTGATCTCTTCCCCTACCATGTTGAATTAGAGATACTGAGTTTCATCGAGTTCAGAGGTTTTTGTCATCCCTAGTTACTCGCTCGATCTAGATAGTAGTTTAATAGTCATCGAGTGGTCGTTGACATGGAGATGTGAATAAATGGATGAGAAATGAACAAATACTACTGTAGACAGCTCCACTTACCTAAATGCAATAGGGAATTAAAATCTGCTTAGATGAAGAACATGTCAACAAAGTCACCAGACAATATTGACTAACAAGTCTTATCTGCAAAATGCTAGTGGCACTGGAATTGTTTCTCAGTCACTGATAAAGGACTATAAACAGTTCTTTGAGCTGACGAGGTTGTGCTTCAAAAGATTCATTTCTTTGGTAGTTCGTAAGATAAGAATCTATGCTCCAAGAACATTGTTTGTGATAAACGTTGTGTCCATTTTTTCTATCGGGAATCAAACGGGTACAAATAGAATATAATCCATAGCTTGAGGTGTAAGGCATTAAAACCTACAGAGTTTTGAATCTAGTGAGGATGGAATATAAATATTAAACTACTTGGCAATGTATTACAATAGCATCTAAATGCATCATACTATTTTTTGTTTATAGCAGTTCACAGGTTCAACTTGCCCACAAACACTACCACTAATATCCTTTCCGTGGCATTGACAGTTAAGAGCGACCGAATCCAGTATGTGAAAAGTTACTTAAAACACATCGGGGTTGAAACGCCCAGGAATGGAGTTGCTTTGTTGAGCTTGCTTCAGGTGCATCGTCAGAGCATAGTTGTTCACCTAGCAGTACCATCACAAATCATCAGATCACATAGAAATTAATCAACAATAGTGAACAAATAGTTCAATTATTGCAATATATAAATCCTAATACATGTGGTGGAGGATAAATTGATGAAGTTTGGGGAAACATGTTAGGAAATAGCATAAAGGTCAGCGGAGAGTGAAAATAATAGTTCGAGAGATGGATAGGAAGGTTTTAAGTTCATTAGCTCAACCTCGAGTGTTCTCAACTGGTCCTGGTATTGCACGACAGCTTGCTTCAGATGCTGCAACTCTTGGCTTCTATCTTCATACTCCTTTTGACGCTCATGCTGAATGGCCACGGCACGCTTGAGGACTGTATTTTCATGGATCAGTGCTCCCATTTGTTCCTTCAGCATCATGTTTTCCTACAATAGCATATACCATAAATATATGATTCTTTCCGAAATGAACACGCAAATGAAGCATGTAAACCCCCTCTTCCCAACAGGATATGTAAAAAAGTACAATTGATAATAACCATGAATTCCCAGTCATGTTAATGAGAAGAACAATGGCACGGGCAATAATCAGCAACCTGTTGAAAGCTCTGGGCTGCTTCTTCACCTGCACGTGCAAGTATAGACTTCTCCAAAGCCTCAAGAGCTCTTGAAGCGCGGGATCTGGCATCATCCATGTCAGAAGCACTCTTCATTTCTCTTACAAAGAGTTCCACCCAGTCTGCACCATCTACAGGACAGTTTTTTGGAGCTGAATGATTCTCAGCAGATGGAACCTCTGCATTATTTTCTGTTATACGCACAACCGAAAAGAATCCCAAACCATCAAACTGCCGTTGCATAATGCAACTACTATTACAAGGCTTAAGAAAACTTTCAAATGAACTACTAGGAAATAAATTATCAAATCAACACTCATTCTAATAGTCAAGTGTGTCATATCATCATCTGATGGCAGCAGAAAGAAATCTGGGATTCAAGTAAATGGATGCACAAGATATGCCAAGATCACATAAATGCTAAAACTCAGCTTTGGCCGTTTGAGCACTCAATTTCTCGTGTCTAAGTGAACTATACCGACATCTCATAACTCGGCAAAAACAGTACCTTAAAAGATATGGGTGTTGTAAGGAGACTTAATTGAACCCTAATTAGCTTTTAAACTGATATGACGTATGAGCCAAACATGTTTGATCCATCAGCAAATTGGAAGTAAAGAATCTGGCAGGAAAATGTGTCTAGAGATACTTCCAAACACATGGAAAAACTATAAAGACTACGAATGGGAAATTATCATAAATGAGCTGATAAAAGAGGTCAAGACTAACCAGCAAGTATGTAAATTCACTTCAACGTTGAAATGTTCTATAGCGACAAAATCAAAATGAAAAGCAGATGGTCTCGTTAACAGTTCATTCCCAAAGATCCAAAACTGTCTCATTTTGAAAAGCCAGAACATCTTGATTAGTGATTACCTTGTGAATGAAATCGAGTATCTTGCTCCAGTGCTACGCCAGAATCCCCTGCCACAGAGCCAAAGTTCCCAGCAGCCGTACCTAAACGAAGCTCATTCAAACTTCTGATAGCTGAATCCAAATCATCACCGCATTCTTCAAGTGCCCTCTCCAGAAGCTAAAATCATAAACTTTTAAAAATCAGTTATAACATAGTACAGACACACAGATTCAGTATTCCAAATTCAAATAAAACAATCATCAGCAAGATTCGACCATTGAACATTCCTAGCAAATATCCTACTAATTTCAGCATTTTTGCCACATAACAATGAAAAAGGGGTATTCTCGTTTTAGTACAGTTAAGTTGACACGGTTATCACTTAAGTACAAGTAACTTCAAAACGGCTCATAAAACATAAGTGAAGTTTTCATTTTGTTGTTTTGCTCACTTTCAGTTTCAGTACAAAAAAAGACTAAAACGTCTCTTTGCCTTTCAAAATTTCAAACTCATGTCATTTTCACTGATTAATGATTTTGGGATCTTCATAAGAAATATAACTGTTTTATGAGACTTTTTGAAGTTAGGGTGATAATAAAACAAGTTACAGATGCAACAATGAAAATCCAGAACACTCATGAATACCTGTTCGTCCATTCCAGGGAAGATAGCAGAGAGGTGTTCGATCAGGCTCGGCGCGGCGAACGAGGACGACGGAGGCTGAGCTGAAGCGGCGGCTCTGGGCGGCGAGAACCGAACGGAGGAGGGAGCGAAGCAGGTCCTCTTGGCGACTGGTGGCGTGGCGGGAAGGTCTTCGAAAAACGATCTCTTCCCGCACACTATAGCAGACATGTTTCAACCTCCCTCCGGCGCCGATCGGTCCACTCCGGCGACTCGAACCCGGTCCAATTCGACCCGATCGATCGAGAATCGAAGCTGGTCGATCGATCGAGGACTGGTTCAGATTGAATTGAAAATCGATCAACAGTGAATTAGGGTTTCGAGGTGCTTGAGCTTGATCGCTCTCGAGCTCCTTCTTGCTTTCACTCGGCTGGGGAGAGAGAAATGATGATGGCGCAGTAACGGAACGGATTGGATTGGCTGGCCAATGATGAGGCGAAACGTCGTCAAAAAGTGACGGAGAACGGAGGTGGTCACATTTCCGTTTGTTTCTTGGGATTTGGAGTAACGGAGTTTGTTTTTGTTGACTTTCGTGTATTTGTTGAGACGTCCGTTCTGTTCAGCGGAATAACGGGGTCTGCGTTTCGACGGTCAACGTATGACTGGGCTTTTCGTGTATCGTGGCCCATTTCGTTCTTATGGGTTATGGATCATGTACAAGTCCAGTTAGGTTTGGGCTTCTACAATTAAAATGTAAATGCTTTTTACTGACTAATTTGGATTGTTTTTTAATTACACATCAAACCCTATCTACCCGCAAAACTCTCTCATCTTCCAACGGGATCGATTTTTCGACCTCACCACAAACAATGTAATACTCAACCGCTGAGGTATTACCTTAGAACGGTTAATTTGAAATCAGACAAAAATTAATCAAATTAATTAATTGATGATTAAATAAAGATTAATCGAATAAGTTGGTAAAACACGGTTTTTGAACCATTTTGAGATCTAGCAATCAACGTGGATTGTTAATTTTTGGGAGATTATGGGATTATTATGTGTAGATACTTGGTGAATGCAACGAAATGCTATTTTCTCGTCTTTGAAATTCCTTCCCTTCTCTCATTTTCCATGTAAAATAGATGAATAATTGCAAAAAGTGACGGTATGATATTTCACTTTTTTAAATTAGCGTTTGTGTATTGGATTTGTTATAAAATTTTAATCGTAATCTACAATATTTTTTTAAATGACATAATAAAAAGTATTTTTTTATTTAAATGGTATCTTTGTCTTTTCAATTTATTTTCTTACATGTTATTGACAGTTTTAGAAAGAAAAAAATTCTCTCCCTGTGACATGCCAAAGTGAGCATATTTTCAGAAATATACTGATTTTGAGTCTGTTTTGACTACTCCAATATCTTTTACCAAGTTGAGCTTAGTGACTTAGTCATTTTCATAACAAATCATTTCCAAGTTAAAATCATCTCTTCAAATTTAGTGACATTTTTTAACTCAACCAAAACCAAACTCATCATCACAACAATCATGGTATTTAGGCAAGTGGGTGACTGTCATTTTCAAATCATATGTTTGACCATATGTTTATTTTGTGATTTTGATGGAAGAGGCATAGAATTTTCTTGTTCTTCTACATATAAATACCGCTTAAATAATTGATATTTACAAGAGTCCCACATCTAAAAAGCCTGAAATTTATCACAATATAATAATAACTATTTTGAGTTTTAGTCTATCGGTTCGAGTTTCTAGAATTACGTCACAACTTATCAAACATTTTGAATCTTCGTCTACCCGTTCGAGTTTCTAGATAAATTAATCTTTAAAGGAAAAGAAGATTGGAAAGGCAACGCAATGCATACATATTCATGGTTGCCTTTGCAGATATAACAAACTTATTATTGATATGGAAACTCTAAAAGCTTGTCTTCCAAGCAAACAAGTTTCATATAATATAACAATTCTACAATGCTCTATGTGAATGGTTCACTGACCCTTACACCAAAATTTAGCAGCCAATACACTAGAATTTACCTCTCATAGCAAGGATGGAGACAAAAAGCTTCACTCAGCAGCTCGGTAGAATTTAAATCCCTTGGAGTTTACAGTATGCATACAAGCAGGACCCGAAGAAACCGAGAGATTGACCCACGACATTCATCTGAAACCAAACCCGAGAAATAAAAACAATCAAGATTCAAATTACGGGCAATGGGAAAAGTTAAGGTGATTCGAGGTTTAGCTCACCAAGTCGAATGGAAGCCCCCCGAATACCATCCACCCGAGTCCTATGGTGAAAAGATCCTACAGCGACAGATTATATTACGAGTCAACATTTATTCAGAATTATGCTGTGTGAGTCAATGGTAGTTTATTCACCTTTAAGTTGCCGCAAATTGTCTGTGTGAGGGCTGAGTTGAGCGTTGTGTTCAGAAATACGCTGTAATTTATCAAGAAAGCCATGAAGCAGGAAAGAAACATCACAGCCTGCAAGAAAGACATTCATATGCAACTATTAGACCATAAAATGCTATGTTTGCGCAAGATTTTGCTATGGGAATGAAAAAATCATGTTTTTTTTTTATGAATTGGTAACTCTGTTCTTTGATTGAAGCGGATTTCACGTAATATTCCGAGATGAACATGTTTATAATTAAGGAAAATGACAAAAAAATGCTATAAACTATCACACTTTTGCATGAGAGTCTTGTGTACTTTGTTTATGGAGAAGTGTTGTGAACTTTGATTTTTTGTGCAAAATGTGTATATTTGTACAAAAACGACAAAATTGCCCCTAAATTAAGCATTAAGATTTTTGTAAGATATTTTTTTAATTAGTTTAACTAAAAAATTTTACGAAATTTGATTATACAAATTTTAGCTAAGGGGTATATTTGGAAAAACATTTTAAAATATTTATTTTAATTTTTTTGTTAATTTTAAGGGCATTTTCGTCTAGATGAATACATTTTGCACAAAAAATAAAAATTCAAAACACATTTTACCATCTTGCAAAAGTGTGATAGTATAGGGCACGCTTTTGTCATTCTCCCTTATAATTATGACTCCAATTTTTCAAGAAAATATGAAAGGGGAAAAAATTAGTTCACTTTGATCCAAACACAACAATTCTCGAATCATCATCAATATCCAAACTATTGTTTTCTAGGAAATGCAAACCTGAAAGCCATGAGAGAACAAATAAGGGAAATTCATCATTGCTGTAAGGTCGCCTCTAGCTAAAGTCCAGAGCAACAGAATCGGTGCACATGTTATTCCTACAAATATCCAAAAGAAGACACTTTAAGCGCTTTGTTGAGATTAGACGGGAAGAGTTATGTTTGGGGAACCAATCTTACCATTGCACCACATGAGACCAAAGATGTTGAGGCCGCTGGATTTACCGATATGAGCTATAGAAGCAAGATACACCGCAGTACAGATGTTTGCTATGAAAACAATTGCATAGCTGTAGAAATCAAATGACAAGTCCCGAGCTCCGGCGATAATTGCACCGAGTATAATTGTCCCCACACTGATGAATCCTTGGATGTGTTCCATCAGGAATGGTATTAGAAACACTAAGATTGAGATAACAACCATATATAAAGGGGAAAATCGCAAAAAGGTGTCCTATTATACGACACTTTTGCAAAATAGTGCTGTGTTTTTTGCCAAATGTGTACATTTTTATAAAATGACGAAACTACCCATGAAAATAAAAATAATTTTGTAAAAAATAATAAATATTTTAAAAGTTTTTCTGTTTTATCTTTTAACTAAAATTTGTATGATCATATTTTGTTATTTAATTTTGTAATTATACTATTTTTAAGTTAAAATTATGCTATAAAAGTCTTAATTCTTAATTTCATGGCCAATTTTGT
>JAYMTP010007737.1:0-10709 GCA_036897365.1 Geranium brycei | reverse complement strand
TGAATCTAGGAAGACAGATCTGCCTAGATAGGACTATGTTAAGCTTTTCAAGGATCCTAGTCTTTGAGAGATACAAAGTGAGGTCACAGCAAAAACTATGACTTGTAATGGAAAGGATGGAACAATCTAGATAGAACATTATAGACATGGGCCAATTCTAAAATTATAGCAGTGCCTTCACTAAAAACCTTGTGAGGGCCTCGCATAAATTATATTTGTAACAAGCTTGGAGCATACAATTTATATGCTACAGCTTTAGGGGGTGTTAGAATAGGCTCATGTCTAGAATGTTCTACCTAGAATGTTCTATCTCTCCCTATAAAAGGAGAGATCCTCGTGTTGTATATCATCTAAAACTAATACAATTCTCAAGTTTAACATAAAGAATCTTATTTTACTAAAACATTGTTATTTTTGTTATATATATATATATATATATAATACAAAACGAGTTCCTGATACCCTAAGTTCTCACAACTCCTTATTTTTCACTACACCGAGTTTTGTCAAAACCCGACTTTTAGACATATCTTCATTCATGTGAACATCAAATTTCTTGTTATATATTATGTTTTGTCGTTGGGCCATTCCTTCCTTTTCATATTGAAATCAATATTAGTTAAGGGTCTAAAAAATGAAAACAGTAACAAGGCATTTTCCCTTAGCGCCGTGAGGCGTAAGCCTCAATAATAAGAACAAAATTTATCATATATCTCATACAATTCGTATCAAACAATGAATTGGTCACCTTGGTGGTTCAGGTTTGACCATATTTTAGACCGATTTTCACTAATCATTCTCAGTGATTCAGTTTTACCAAGTTCTCACTCAATCAACTCGGCCAAACTTATGTTTTTTTAACTATGGGTTGTAATTTTGTTTTAACTTATTAAGTTGTTTGGAGTCTCAGTGAACGAGTGTGAGGCGTAGCCTCGAAGGCGATTTTTCACCGCCTCAAGGGTAAGCCTCAATAGCTGTTTCAAACCATGTTAGTTACATGGTTGACATTAGAGGTGTGCAAAATCACCAAAGACACAAATTACCGAACCAACCCATCACCCGAAATTGAGTCCCCAACGGATTGCGAATCAGATAAGAGAGTCAAATGATTCAGACCCGCAAGCGAACAGGCTAGTTGCAAGTTAATGATTGAAATCCGCAAGTCATCTGCATCCGCCCGCAAATCCAACACAAACTTAACCCCTCAAGCCAAAAACAACCCTAATTTACTCATCTATGTCATGTGAGTCACTATCATCCTTAAATTAGCAATTCAACAAGGTGAGGAATGAAGTTGCGATTCCTTCCGCTCAGGTCCTTGGCAATTTTATTAATCTTAAATGGCGTTGGGACTTGTAACTTTCTTCTCCCTCCTCTCTCCTTCACTGCTTTTTCCAGGAAGCACATGAACATGAACATGAACATAACGATTGGAGCTAGATTTTTGGTTACGGATCTCGCCTTTTTAGGGTTGGTATGGTTTTTGGTCCGGTTCGCATATCCAAGGATTGCAGGTTGCCACCAAGTCCACCCGAAGCCCGAGCAGGTGAAATCTATGGGTAAACAGTTACTCAACGGGCAGGTATCGCATCTTCATTCTCCAACCCACACTCATGCAAGCGGGTCACAAGAGGGTGTGGACGGGTGCTCACTCAACCCGTGCACACTCCTAGTTGACAATAGGGTGAGGTTTAGGAAAACACTAGACAACAATGTAGAGTGACAAATATATTAATCAAGAGAAATTACATACAAAGGGAAGAGAAATTTGTTTCAAGTACATGCAGTTTGATGTATTTAGTCTATAACAACCTATTGATATAAAATCTAGTGTTTAGCCATATAGTTTGTGGACTTTATGCAACTCTACCATATACTTGCAAGGGAAAGACCAAAAAAATTGGGAATAACCAAACATATATAAATATGAAAACTGTTTGGTTTCTTTGTTTAAAACATGAAATAAAGCATTATATGTTTGAAGGTGGATAGGCCATGTTGAACAATGTGAGTAGTTATCAATTGGGTTTCAGGAAATTCCAATAGCCTTTGTCAATTATTCTGCTACTAAAATTATGTGACAGGGTCCACCTCTCAAAACAAGTTTCTAGCACAGTTCCTCATGGCTATATTCAACATCAATAAGAACTAAACTCAAATATCATTTTTACCATCTTCTGATGCCTTCTAGGCAAACAAACATATATCATGGTTATTTCATGATAAAAATACATGAAAATTTAGAATAACATAGTTAAACCTCGCCAGGGAACAATCAGCACCTAATGATTGAAATTATAATGCAAATACCCAACTAGTTGACACAATACATTAAAACAACCGTAGCAAAAGGCACATTAAAACTAAAAATCAGATTTTGTATGCAATTCTAAAGTAAAAAGGTAGCTTACAGATCAAAAACATAATATATTGTGGCTGTCAAACTCCAGGATTAGCACTGCAGAGCATACCCTGAGACAGTGACCTCGAGCTAGTCGAATCGATGCCGAGGCAGGAGGTGAGCCGAGCTGAAGACACCGCCGAGTAAAGAGGAAGCAGAGATTGAAGAGAACCCAGTTGAGAAATTGACCTGAAATCAAAAACCAATGTCAGAAAATCTGGAAATCGAGAACCCATTTCAGACCATGACCTAATTAGATGTGTGATTTTTAAAAAAAATCAACATTTTAACAAAAAATTGGGTGAAGTAAAAAGGCTTGCCTTGAGGTTGTGAGAGAAGAGCGAGCAGTGAGAAGCGGCGAGGAGGGCTTGAGGGTGGGTTTGGAAATGGTGGATTTGAGGAGAGCTGCAGCTGGTTTTGCAAAAGATCTGTAGCGAGAGGCCATCTTTTAGATGAATCTGAGAATAAAAATTACACGGCTAGGGTTTCTGGAGAAACTGTCCAAGTGACTTGAGATTGGGGAAATAATGACTGTAAATAGGGAAGAGGTTTAAGGAGGGATTTAGGTTTTTGGTATTTTCAATCCAACAATTATACAACTATCTAAACAAAACATAATGTTAACTTTCACCTTTTTTATAAATATATTTTGCAAATAAAAAAATTAGATAATAGCACTATACATTTAAGGGATAATCTCACGAAATTATAGGTCATTTGACACATTAAGTAAATACATATGCTTTTTTTTCTCTGAAAGGTGCAATAACTATTTTTTATTCAAAAATCTATATTTTTCATTCATTTTAAGTTATCGTCATTAATTTTCATTGCAAAATAATCACAATAATCTTTATTGTCATTTAAATTTTTAAATTGATGTCATTAAACACTTGAATATTTCT
Organism: Geranium brycei; assembly: GCA_036897365.1. Lineage (NCBI taxonomy): Eukaryota > Viridiplantae > Streptophyta > Magnoliopsida > Geraniales > Geraniaceae > Geranium > Geranium brycei. The sequence goes on along the minus strand of JAYMTP010007737.1, from coordinate 7,403 downwards.
CTCCTCCTCCTCTGATACTCTCTCTACTATTTCACCCTTCAATCTCTATTTACCATTAAGGAAATACATTTCATCAAGAATTCGCCATCTAAAATGGTATATGTTAAGTGTACTTATCAATCACCATTAACTGAAACCAAAATTCATAATAAGAAATTTCATCATCCAATTCCATAACCAGAAAATACATTTATAGCAATACAAAATTTGCATTTACATTTGCGAAAATTGACATTGAAATTTTAAAAAAGCCAACAAATCAAATTCACCAACAGTAGAGCTCGAGGTCAACATTGTAGAATTTGGGTATTTTCCAATTTGAGGGAGCAACTTCAATTGCTGTCTCCAGCATCTTTGGTACGCTAGTTCGCTGCAGTGCGACAGAAATTTGTCAAGGAGGAGGGAAATGGTTGTCGATTAAGCAGTTGATGAGGGAACCATAGTGAAAGATGTAGGGTTCAGGGGGGTTGTTTTGGCAATGTAGCAATTGTTTCTTGACGGAGTGACATATCGATGACGAGTCTTTGAAGATCGTCATGGCATGCGGATGGAGGTGGCAGAGGTTAAAGGAAGAGATTTAGTGTTTGATGCCAGAACTGGCAGGGATAGAGCACCAAAGGTGAAATCAGCTTTGGTTTCGAGGGAAGGCTTCGGCTTCGGCGACCGGTGGGAAACCTTCATGAATAAGATATGATCAAGCGAGAAAGAGGTCAAAGACGGAGAGGGTTTCGGTTTGAAAATGGTAGTTGTAGAGATGGAGACGAAGATGAAAGGATAGAGGAGAAAAGATAAAAGTGTATTTTGGTCATTTCACACTTTGAATTAACTACCATCTAACGAGGTTGTAGCTATGTGAGCAAAACATATAGTTAGCACACCCTTTAGAGCCAAAAAAAAGTCAAATGTAGTTAGTTGAGAGTAGTGTCAAGTCAGCTGTAGTTTTGTGAGATTATCCGTACATTTAATTATATTTGACTTCATTTAACCACCATTTGTTATTCATAAATGGGCTGATGGCATATGATTGTGTGGATAAGTTATCCAATGACAAACAGTTATAAAGTATATCATTTTAGTTGCATAACTACAATATCAAATATTCATGTATCAAATAAATGCAAAATAAATTGTTTTAGTCAAGTGACTACAATATCAAATGTTCACTTAAGAAATATGTGCATGGTGAATTGTTTAGTCACGCGGCTGCGATATCAAATGTCCACGTTTCAAATTGCTACAAGTTGGGTGAAATAAATAATCGTCTACTCATGTGATGTCACATGATATACTTCAAATTATTATACCCAGATCACCATTTTTCCTGTATAAATAACAATTGTAGCTTCTCACGCTTGGGATGTAAACGAGCCAAATCGAAACTAATTTTGTCAAGACTCGATTCGTCTGGTTTAGCAAAACAAGTTATAGCTTGAGCCGAGCTCGATCTTAACACTTATTTCTTAAATAAAGTCAAGGTTTGACAAAATTAAGTTTGATTCTCCTCGTTTACATGAGGTCAAATTTGTGGTTTATATAGTGAATGTGTAATTTGTGTATATAAATTTTAAATATATATCACGAGTGGACGAACTTTTTTCTGGTTCAATTTGTAGCAATTTAAAACTTGAACAAATTAAATTACAGTGAAGTGACTAAAATAGTTTATTTTGCACCTATTTGTCAGGTGAATATCTGATTATGTAACCACATAACTAAATATTTTGCATGTATTTTTTATGTGGACATTTAATAACGTGGTTGTGAGATTAAAATAATTTATTCCATTTATATTTTAATGAATAATTTACATACGTAATCACCTGCAATTTATCTTTAGTATTATGTGTAAGGTTTTGCAGGAGATTGTTCATGAAACAATATGCAATTAGTTAATTCCTAATTGATTCATATACTATTCATTACAAAATTAAATGATGAACACATTCTAATAACATCTCATTACAAATACAAGAAAACAATTATTACAATAATAGAAAGTTTTCATATGCCTAATTCAAACATGTAATAAAATAAAATTGTCCCTTAGCCGAATCAACTTGGGAACAACAACACTAATGTCCATGCGCTCCCTTGGCATTTCTGTTGAACATGCAATTCCTAGTTCGAATATCAAAGTCAACGTCTCCTTCATTATCTGATCTCTCTCTCCACCGCCACCTTCATCTTGTCTTTGTTCGATGAGTAGTATTGGGTCTGCAACATCTTCAACTTTATCAGGTAAAGCTATCTTCACATAGTTGTGGAGGTTCACGTTGTCGCCAAATATGTCGGAAGTGGGACTTTTTCCAGAAAACATCTCGAGTAAGATGATACCGTAACTATACATATCACCGTGAGTTGACACTTCACTTCCCATTCCGTACTCTACATATCACATTCATTAAAAGATAACGTAAGTATAAATTATAGTGGATGGGTAATAAAAACAAGGGATATTTAAAAATATTTTCAAAAAAACTTTTAAAAATATTTATTTTTTAAAATAAGTTTTAGTTTCAGAACAATTTTATCATTTTTGTACAAATACATGCATTTGACACATAAACACTCAAAATTCAAAACATATTTTTTTTCCATTAACAAAGTATACAACATTATCTTATAAAAGTGTGTAAAAGTGTACAATACATTTTCTCAACAAAATATAATAATATTTACCTGGAGCAACGTAGCCAACAGTTCCTCTTACTCCTGCCAAACTTGTTTCTTGAGCGTTCTCCAAGTCTAAAGGGAACTTTACCAACCCAAAATCACCTAAATATGCGGTCAACTCTTCATTCAAGAGAACATTGCTCGGCTTGAGGTCGCAATGAATGACCGGCGTCTGGCAATACTCACAATGAAGATACTTGAGTGCACAACCTACATCAATCGCTATGTTCAATCTTTGTAGAAGATCGAGTTTCATTGTGGCCGCCGCAAGATTGTCCTCCGGGTGTAGCCATTCATTGAGACTTCCGTTGACCATAAACTCATAAACCAATGCCTTGAACTCATTTCCATGAAAATCAGTACTCGAACATACAGTGATTACCTTCAGAAGGTTTCGATGTCTCATACTTTTCAAGGCCTCGCATTCGACCTTGAAACTCCTCGCAGCTCCTCGTTGTTGAAGGTTAAATACCTTTACGACGATAGTTTTGTCATGACTCAGAAATCCTTTGTACACAAACCCGGAACTACCAACTCCAATCAAATTACCCTGAGAAAATCCATTTGTAGCCTTGTAAAGGGTTTGGTACGACAATTGCAAACTAGAGATCCTCGACGAGTTTAACCCATTTCGTCTATTTCTCCTCTTTAACCAATAAAAGATCGAACTAGTGAGCACCAAAGACACCAAGCCGATGACTATAATGATTATAAGGATTTTTACATATTTATTTCGCTTGGTAATCGAGCTCGAGCATATTGGAAGATGAAATTGCGTAGTCGTTGCACTTGCACAAAGCATTTTGTTTCCATCTAATGAAATTGCACTTGCATTCTTGAATACGCCTCCGCTCGGAACCATGCCAGAAAAATCATTAAAAGACAAATCAAGACTTTCCAATGGGAGATTTTGGAGAAAACTCGAAACCTCTCCGCTTAAATGATTGTGGGAAAGATTCAAGACCTTCACACCTCGTAACAAAGAGAAAGACGAAGGAATGGTTCCACGGAACAAGTTTTTGTTCATTCGAAGCTGCTCCAAACTCGCACAACTTCCTAAAGCACTTGACATTTCGCCTGATAACATGTTTTGAGAAACGTCCAGCTCGCTTAAGCTTTTCAAGTTTCCGATTTCCTTCGGAATGGATCCGCTCAATCGATTTCGTGACAAGTCGAGTAGTATTGACAAGGACGAGATGGAGAAAATCTCTACGGGTATGTGTCCGCTGAGGTTGTTATCCGAAAACGACAGTTTCAACAAATCTTTACATTTTTTCATACTCGTGGGGATGTTGCCTTGAAGCTTGTTTCCAGATAAGTCGAGCTCGTTCAGCTTGATCAAATCACCAAGAGAATTCGGAATATTTTGTGATAAATTATTATGATCAATATAGAGTCTTTGCAATTTCTCAAGCTTCCCGATATCTTCTGGAATGTTTCCGGACAATTTATTGTGCGACAATGACAACAATTCCAAACTTCTAATGCTGCCTATAGTGGAGGGAATGTTTCCGACTATTTTATTCTTGTCCAGCACAAAATTTGTGAACTTCTCCGAAGAGAAGTTCCCGACACACTCGGGCAGTTTCCCTCCAAAATTGTTGGAACTCATGTACAATGCCTCCAAATTAGAGGCATTTACCAGAGTGCAAAGAAATGCCAGGTCACCCGACCTGGCATTTCCTAGGTTATTAATCTCTATATCCAACCATTGGAGCCCGCGAAGGCTATCCAACTCGGGCACTTGTCCGGATAGACTATTATTGTTAGCAAGTATGATTCGGAGACTTGAAATATTCAATATAGAAGGAGGGATAGATCCAAAGAAATGGTTTCCAGCGATTCCAAAGAATTGGAGATTTGGAAAATCGGTGCCTAAATTCGAGGGAAGAGTGTCATGGAAATGGTTCAAGTAGATAGCAAAGTTGACCATTGAAGAGATGTTGTAAATGGACGGAGGGATGGTTCCATGTAGCATGTTTTGGCCTACCGACAGCCATGTTAGGTTCTTCAATAGGCCGATGGTAGGTGGGAGTTTCCCGGTGAGGTGGTTTGTGGGAATCCGAAGTTCCGACAATGACGACAAGTTTCCAATAGATGGTGGAATGGCCCCGTGTAAATTGTTTTGCCGAATATATAGTACCTGAAGTTGATAACATAAATCTTAACTTTGTAAAAAACAAACTAGAAATATATTGTATACACAACTATAGGTGAAAATCAAGTTGACTTGAGATTAAAACACGTCATTAATGATATATAATTTTAATTAAACTCAAATTTCATAAAATTACATATATTTTTTCAAACTGTGGTTTAATCTTAAGCTTATATTTTGTTAATTCAAAGGCTGAGGTTGGTTCCTACTTTTTACTACAAGAAGGATTTTCACCAGAGTAATCCTCTGGAAACACTCAAGTGAGAACTACATGAGGCGTGAGAACTAACGTAGAGGCGATGCATGGCAATGCAGGCGAGCGTGCCTCGCACGTGTTTCCATTATTATGTCATTATTTCCATAACGCGGTCAGTCGGTGTTTCCATTATTACGACTTGTATTTTCATAACATGGAATTTTGGAGCCCGACTGTAATGAGGAGGAACTGGGTCAGCAAGTGTCCAGTCTAATTTCAACTACTGTTACTAGAGTCTCGACTGTAACGAGGGGGCCAGGTTTCGTATTATACCCTATAAGTAAACCATGTTGAATGAGAGGTGTAATGAGAGAGATTAAATTCCATACTGTCATATCATAATAATAAAAACACTAACAGCAATCAGGAAAACTCCCTGTTCTTGATCGATTTTCGGAAAACGTGTTATCGGTCTTTTAACCCCTTTGTCAGCATCTGAGGGAAAAACATGTATGTACCAAGATTCGAACTCAGGATCTCACATATGTTAGTGTGAGTTCCTTATCACTTGACACAACATGATTCATACTCGATTTTACTATAATAAGTAAAACAACATCAAACTTAGCAAATATATATAGTCCAAACACGAAACAATAAGAGGGAGGGAGTAAAGTTTTTTTCGAACCTGAAGCCTCGTCAACGAATCAATGTCGGTCGGTATTTTACCAGAGAGGCTGTTGAAAGCCAAGCTGAGAACGACAAGGTTGGTACAACTCGTTAGGTTGGCAACAATTTTTCCGGACAGAAAATTGTTGTCCAAAACAAGTGACCGTAACCTAGTCAAACGACCCAATTCATGAGGAATGGTATGGACGAAACTATTGTTCCGGAGGTTGAGGTTTGCGAGGAAGCTCAAGTTCCCCAGATGTGGAGACAAAGATCCTTCCAATTTGTGCGATGAGAGGTCCAAAACGGTGACTCTATCATAGGGAGGATCACATGTGACGCCGGTCCATTTGCAGAAATGGAGGGATTGGTTCCAAGATGTGATGGCGCCGAATGGGTCGTTCGTGATTCTGGCCCTGAACGCAAGCAATGCGAGCCTGTCGGTTTCGATGCCCGAAGCCCAACCTATCAAGGGAAGAATATGGAGAAAGAGGTGGAATAATAAGGATAAATTTGAATGACCCCAACTTGTCATTGCAGCTTTTGAATTGGTTCGACATGTGGAGATGAATTTATACACAAAGATATGCCAAAAAGTCAAGTCTTTAATAGGTGTACAAGTTTAATTCATTAAGTATTTTAATGTTCCGGTTGAGACTATAGCTAGCCGACACATTTAGTGCTCGTTTTATGCGTCAACTATACAGTCTCTCTTGAATTACACGTACATTGGTTAACCAGTATTTAAGAAAATTATTTGAAACATACTTGCAAAACGGGCTTGTTTAATATTTATATAATGTGTAATAGATGGAGAGTCATGTACAAAACCATCATATATATGGTGAAAAATATTAAATTACATAATGAAACTACAACATTATGCATACTTAGAACTGTATCTATATGATATATGTCTTAGTTTTCATCAGGTGATATTGTAAGTATCATGATATGCAAATGAAATATATACTGAATTTGTAATTTTGAGTGGGTGATAATATTTGTATTTTGTGTAGTACATAATGTAATTAGTATACTTCAAATATAAACATGACCCACTCGTCTGAAAGCATCAAGACTAAAGCAAGAGTTGGTGAAAGTTAGAATCAAACAAAGAAAATTAGTAAGATATCGAAGTCATTCTTTAATAAATCCGAAGAGGTAATTAAAGTGACAGAAAATTAGTGAAAGTTGATAATAATTAATCCGGAAATGTAATTTTTCAAACCCCTCGAAACAAGGCAGCCGTAGAAACAATACTTGGACTGCGCATGCCACCAAAGTTACCATTAATTTATTGGGGTGGAACCTTCTTATTGATAATGCCATCGAAGTTATAAGACAAAAACAGTTCGAATTGAAAAATAATAATATTATTATTATTTAAAAGATGATGATTGTAAATAGGGGTGTAAACGAGTCGAGTCGAGCCTCATTTTGGCAGAGCTTGGCTCTGCTCGTGAAAAAAGTATTTGGCTCAAGCTCGGCTCGATTCAGTTCGCTTAAATTTGAATACAAATATTTATTAAAAATTAAATAAGTGATAACTTATTCATTAAATAATAAATGAATCAACTTGAGATTGTTTCGACTTGATTCAGCTTGTATATATTGCCTTTACCCAACTTATTCTGACATTTTATTTTTCAATTCGAACTGTTTTTGTCTTATAACTTCGATGGCATTATCAATAAGAAGGTTCAC
>JAYMTP010007736.1:0-10710 GCA_036897365.1 Geranium brycei | reverse complement strand
AACTGATGAAAATTAAACACAATTTTATGTTCTAATTACACGCATCATATGAAAATGAAATACATGAAACAACCAAAACATGACCATAATACGAATTTGATGATCATCAATGCAAAATAATATCAATAGTAATAAGAAATTACAAAAATTCAAAATGAGACCAACACTAAAAACGATGTGTATGTGGGTTCTAATGAAACAACATGATATAATGAAATAATACATGAACCATTAGAGAAATTAGAGACATTATAGAAATTTGATTTGATTTGATTTGTGAAATTAGACAAATTAAATATTATTATTAGTAATAGGGTATCCATTTATTTCATAGGTTAGTTTTACAATAATAACCTTTCTGTTATTTATTTAATTAATTTTTAATAAATTAGTCTAATTATGAAGACCATTAATTACTATCATCTTATGGATGGTAATAATTCTTATATTCTTTTGTAAAACATGGTTTTTATCATAGTGCATCCCTGGTTTGAATTAACAATCTACGTTAACAGATTAATCTAATAGTAAACTAGTGGATTTTGGCTCGTTTTGGTATACTGGATATGTGACGGGTCCTGAGATGATATAAAAATGTTGGAATAATCTTTGTGCTCAGAAAGAATTTAGTGGTATGAGATTCCCAAGGCTAGTTGGGGTATTTTAATGTTGCCATGTTCATAAAACAGGGACGCCGTATTATTTGCTTTCCAGAAATGTTGATGGCTCGGGTTCTCAGGACTCGTTATCTTTCTAATAGCTCTTATTTAGTCGAGTTTTATTTGGCGGAGTTTACTTATGACTCAAGACCTCCTTAGCCGTGGATGCCGGAGAGCAGTGGGTTCGGGTCCTTGGTATTGGCATTTTAGGGCACGTGAGAGTCCAATGTTCGATGATTTTTTTATTTGTAACCAACTCAATTGACTAGTTTTGGTATTGAATAGTCCTATATATATAAATTGAGTAACCACATAATCAACATCCCGCAGGCACCTCATTACATAAACATCATTGAGTTGTAATTTTAACAAACATATACATAAGAAAATAAAATACAAAGAGGAACACGTAAAAAAGTGCAACAAAGGAAACAAGTGCAGTTTAAATTAGTGAGCATGGTTTGACACTGTAATTGAACTGGTCGAAATTAAACCTAATCAAACCCATCGATTCTCAATATATGGGAACCAAACACGGAACTTCAATTATTTGGTTTAACCTCACTTCTCTTTGTATATAAAATTAAAATTAATGATGATAAATAAAATTTTGTGCTTTTTTATATATTTGGTTTAACCTCAATTCTACATTATTATAAAATTCTGTTCCTAATCACAATTGAATTACATTGAGTTATAATGTTGACAAACATATACATAAGAAAATAAAATACAAAGAGAACTACGTAACAATCAGACCTAAATTTAAAATCAAATTTGAACCACTAATCACGATTCTCGATATTTTTTTGAAAACAATTTGTCTCGGATCTAAATTCATGATCATTTTTAGTCTAAAATATCCACCCTTGTCACATAACGCCCTATATTAATTTTCGCGCCTCTAATGATTCTTACTAGAATGCTTCTCATTATATACATGCTTATACTGGTCTCGTAAGGTACACATATAATATGATTTTAAAAGTTGTATGGTATTAAAAGATATTAACATTAACTTTTATTGACATTTAACCCATTAAAATTAAGGATTTAATATAAAAAAAACACATAAATATTTCAATTATAAAATATGATAATGATTATAGTCCAATATAAAAGTCACTACAAAAAAATGCAAAATTATTCTTGAGAAATAAGAGACATGACTCCGTAAATTACTGCGAGTTGAGTTTGTAAATATTGCTAAATATTTAATCCCAACCTTTTATGACCTTTGAGTTGAGTAGAACCGACACTGTCAAATAAATTGAACAAATTAATACTATTTTTGTCCTATATCGATCTGATGAACAAAAGGAGTTTCATTTTCAGAATTTTCTTTTTTTAAAAGAATTACAATATTAATTTTCAGATTAAACTTTTAAATAACAAAATAAAAATCAAATTTTATGTTTATGTTATTTTTGGTTTGACGTTCCCGATCAACAATCGCAGTTGAATCCTTCTAATTAGGTTCATTGAACACTTGTCACACAAAAATGGAAAATAAATAGCATCAGACACAAACAACAGTGCATAAAAGAAATTCGATTCTTTTATATTTTTTAACTCTAAAAAATTAAAACTTAAAACTTAAAGCAAAAAGGAACAGAAATCATATATAGAGAGATAGAGAGATCAATTGACTACATCAAGCTTCTGATACTCTGGAATTTCAATTATCCGGTTCAAAATGATTAGTTTTCAATCTTGATTTACGAGTCCATTTTAAAAAATATTGAGCCCAACTGATACACAAAACCATTATATTCATAATTAAAAAACATATGAATGAAAATTTAATGTTAAGATTTAATTACTGCAACTTAATCAAAATCTACTCAACACATATGCACGATGAATCAGTTAATTGATGGTTTTGGAGTGCTCGGTATTATTAGGAGTATCGATTTTGTCGGGCTTTGCTCGAACACACTTGGTATCAGGTTCGGTGTGAGATTAACTCTCTTCGTTGTGTACAACGGGCAATCAGGAGCTGATGGAGAAAGTAGTGCTAGTTTAGTGGGCAATTTGGTGTGGACGTAATGACCTCATGCGGAAAACGACACCCGGTTCTCAATGTATGAGAACCAAACACGAAACTATGATTATGCGATTTGAATTGATTAGTTCTATCTTGAATTTATGAGTAGATTTAAACAACGTTGAGCTCAATTTACAGGAAAAATCAATAAATTCACGATTAAAAAATATATAGACAAAAACTAAACATTATGATTTAATTACTGTAACCCAATCAAATTCTACAGCAACACGTATACATAATGAATCAGTTAATCGACGGATTTGGACCATAAAAATTTGACATAAGTTGAATTTCAACGTTTCTCAAATTTAAAACCTAATTGGATCTCAATCAAGGATCGATTTTGGGTCTAAAAGTTCCACCCTTCTGATAAACGCCACGCTAATGGATACACATATCTTATCAATGTTATTAATATCAAATGTTTACCCTCAACTAATTTTTGTTTCAATTCACCACGAGAATTTTTTTTGTGTTTCACCGTTACTAATAGAGTTAAACTTTGTGTAAAATGTCCATATTACCCCGTATTAAAAATTAAAAAATTATTTTGAACTTTTTATAATACAAAAAATCGATCGAAGATTTTGGAAACTTGTATGGCTCTACGATCAATTTCCTCCTCTCTCTATTTTGATTATGCCTCCCCACATCCAAAACTGATAGGAATAAATTCCTCATGTTCGTAAATTAGATCGTTTGACGTGTTTTTTAATTTAGCTCATGGGTACTAGTTTTCAAAATTAAAGAACAAAATTTTGATCAAAACGATCAAGGTGGTAGAAACCGCTAGGCGGGGCCTAGACGAACAGGGCCTCCGAGGTCGAGGCGGACAGTGAGGCGAATTTTCATTTTTGTACTTTTATTAATTTATTTATATTAAAAACACGTTCAATTATCAATTAGGCACATATACATATACTAAAATATAAACATTTGAAAAATATTAAATAACAGGTAATTATATATTAAAATTCTATATAACAGAGTTGGCCACGTAGCCCTCCTGTACAATCACTCCTCGGAGTGAATAGTGCTTTCAACCGTCCCGTCCCGTTCCGTTTTGAGGAAGCTGATGCGGCCAATAGATTTAGGGATTGTACTGTGTTTCTTGGCCACCAATCATAGTCTTGTTGCTCTATTTAGATTTAGTTGATTAATTATTTTTGTTCTTAATTGGGCACAGTCTCGTTCAGGCCCAACGAAAACCTGAGTTGTCAAATCCTCTCTCTTTCTCGCTCTGTCCTCTCTCTCAACTCTCTTTTTCTCACCTCCGAGGCTCCTCTCTCCAATGGCAGCTCTTTCGCTCGAAGAGACCGCTGCCCGATGGCTCACACCACAAGAGGTGGTCGAGATGCTCCTTCATCTAGTGATATCGGTGCAGGATCACTGACCAGTCGTGGTTCCTCCTCTCGGGTTCGTGCTGCTATATCAGAGGAGCGATTTTAGCTACCGGGACAACAATTATGAGTAGAGGTGTCGGGTTGAAGAAAAACCATAGGCCAGGGAGGTCTGTAAAAGTATGAGACATGTATTTCACTGATTTTTCCTTTTCCAGTATTTATGATTTGGTGTTGTTGATTTTGTTTCCTGTTTGGGTTGGGTTTTAGGAGTTGTTTGGGTTTAGGAGTAGTTAGGGTTTGGGTTAGGATTTGACTATGGGTTTGGGTATTTCATGAAGAAAATTTTACACCGATTCTGATGGTTTACCCACTTTTTTTATTTTTGTTTCCGTTTTTCTTTTGATTTTTGTTTCGATTCTATGGTTTTTGGGTATTTTTGTTTCGGTTCCATGTTTTTTGGTTTAGACAAAATTTAATGATGGCAACCGAATCTGAAGGTGTAACAAAAAACCTAACAATAGAATAGAAATTAGATCTGCAAACTTAATTCACACATGTTCTGTACAAAAAATTCATCAACCAATGGCACCAATACCTTTCGTCGAGGACCATGTTATGATTTGCATCACTATCTGCAGCAGCACCAATTTCTAGTGGTTCATCTGTAGAGCTTGATTTACTCAATCCCATACGAGCAACCATCGCTTAAGGTCCCTAACTAAGAAAGTCCACAAAATTATACAAGTATATAATAAAATGATTTTTTGGTATATTAAAGTTTTAGAAAAAATTGGATGATTTCATAAAAAATAATTGGATGACGACGAATAATAAGTATAAATTGGCATTGTAATATATAATAGATTATATATAGTTTATTTTGATAGATTTATCAATTTTTACTCAATTAATAAAAAAATATGAGTATCGCCTAACTCGATACAAATCGGTGAGCCCCTAATCTCTGTGAGGGAGATGAAAGTCGGGTCTGAAAGGCAAAGGATCGAAGGAGGTGGATCTGGCGCCATCGGAATCCCCACCGTCGTTGATCAGGTTACGGGAAGCGACGACGGGAGGGGTATGGATGGACCTCTATGGGGACGAGGAGAGAGAACAAGAGAGCCTCCTTGCAGCAACTCTCAACATTTTTTTTTGAGATTTCTGAGGAGAAACGAAGAAGACGATCTTTGGTTTATATTTGTTGTTGGGTTCGATTTTGGGTTCGAAATATAAAGTTTGCAAATAAAATGATAGTAAATTAAAAGGTTAATTACAGTTTACTATACCTAGTTGAAGCTCATTTACAAATTACAATACCTATTTAAAAAAGATTGTTTAGGTTCACCTAGTTACATTTCTTTATATTTTGTTCATTTCTGTCAGTTTTAACTAAGTTTATTATTAAAATTTTTGAAAATAACAAAAGTATTCTCTTTATCCGTGACCTATGTTCTTTCTTCGGTCCTTTGGGGTTAAAGGATTGAAGAAGATATGTGGCTTGAAGATGGGCATGATTCACTATTTTTCTCAACTAATTCTCTATTAAATTATTTGTCCATCACTAATCTCAAATTAAATCACCCAAAATTGTTATTAGCAATCATCTTCACCGCTTCCATCCAATTTTCTAGCAAATCGATTTCGGACTGGAGATTTGAAGCATCAAACCCAATTCAAATGAGTTACTTTATTTATGGAAATACAATTAACCATTGATTCTATAAAGAAATTGGGTAAAAACCAAAATTAAAGATAATCAAAATCAAGGTATTCTCATTAGCGAGGCATAATGTCACTAGTTTTAAAGTAGTGTGTCTATGAAAAAGCTAGAAGGAAACAAAATTATTTAGCCCAAAAATATGATAAAATGTGTTGAATTTAATAGACTTATCAGAGTCGATGTTTAAAATCTGATTGGAGAGTGTTGACACAAAATCTATTCGATATATAAAATTATTTATATCTTCTAAATAATATTTTAAAATCCCTTTAAGTTGAGTTTCGATTAAATGATATTTATCTTATTTGTTCAAAACTCATAGAAGATTAATTGTTTTTTTTCGTAAAATATCTAGTCTAAGACATATTTGGGATACAAGTTTAAAAAGAAAATGCCTCGTCATCTGAAAACATAATGTCACTCTTTTAAAGTAGTGATAATTTACTTTGTGGATGGTGATCCACGAGCTCGTCATACAAAAAAATGGGGAGGGGTATGAATAACCATATCGAACACATAGGACGAACATCAAGTTGTTGATATTACCCCCAAGGACCCGAACTTCTTGTTTCAGAGGGCGAGTCTGTCAAATTTGATCAAACATTAACAATTAATTTTAATGTGAGGGGTTTAGTTAGGGGATGCATAAATAGTACTTCAAGACTCAATACGTGTTCAAGCAAGTCCAACTTTCAATGCTCTTAGGATTGATAAAGTAGTGACTGATATAGATAGAACAAATATTTTTGAACAATTAAAAGTAGAGGCATAACCTTAACTGGGATGCACTTCTCCGCAAACCATATTTCAAATAAAAACCTACGAGCGTACCCATATTTTATTATACAAATAATTAAATTAAATCTACAAAAAGTAAATTAGTCAATAAATTATTTTATTTGAAATAATTGATTTTAATTTATTGAAACACGTTTTATTTTATTTTTTAAACATGTTTTATTTTTTAAACATTTTAACGAGATGTTAAACCAGTTGTAACGAGGGGAGAGGTGTAATGTTGTACTTGAAACATATGTTTGTAGCTGATTACAACGCTAACCCATTAAGTCACGTGTAAATTGTATAAGGCCTAAATTTTGGACCTATCTATTTGGTTTTTCTTATGGGCTTTAAATTGGGCCTTCATTTTACACAAAAATGTGGGTCTCTTGGGCCTTGATTAATCACTGGTTTTGGTTTCATCATGTAGGTCCAACTCTACCAACGTGGCTTCTTTTGTCCATCGTAAAGACCCAAATTTGGGCCTAAGTGGGCCCAGACAAAAAATACAAACATATGATCTCAACCGTGATTCACCAAATAATACAGTACACATCCTTCCAGCAGATTAACGCTGTACCAGCACTCGATCGCTCCCCATTCTCAAACCAAAAGAATCTTGACCGTTGAATTATTTTTCCTTAAACCCGACACATTCTTTTCTTTTCCCACGGGTCCCGAATCAGGAAACATTCCTCCTCAAGAGGAGGGGGACCCACCAAAATGGGTGACGTCAGCACAATGGTTTAGGACTATTCATGATTTTAAAATTGAACTAAACCAAATTTATATTTCACAAATTTAAATAATCATATTTCGATTTGTTTTCGGAGTAATTGCATGTTTGCGTTTCGTTCAGTATTTAAATGTATAGTACCATTGTAAAACATGCTATAAAGCATATATTGGAAACAAAAATTATGTAGCTCAATCCAAATTTATGCTTGAGCTCGAGCTTTTAATAAGTTGTATCGATTTGTTAAATATTTAGTTCGGGCTCATTGTAATTACGCATGACCTTTTAAGACTAGATATGCTTGCGTGCAGACTTGTTTAATTTTTAATAACATCTTTTTCTTTTATAAATATTTGTAATGATTTTAAACAGATATAATCGAGTCGAAACGATCTCAAATTTGCTAGTTTCATATTTAATTAATTATATATTTTTTGTTTAATTCGAACTTCCAAAGGATATTTGTTTAAATGCGAATCAAGCTGGAGGGGAAATGAAGCTTAGTTGTGAAAATTCATTCGAGAGTGAGGCGAGAGCTTTACAATTTTAATTAAGAGGTCTTGATTTTGAACCGTTTAATTTTTGTAACTAAAACTCTTGATTTGTCATTTGTTCATAAAATTCAATTCCGAAACAAACAAACACCACCTAGTCGAATTCATTGAACTCTTTTGGACAGCTGCAGAAACAATAACAAACAGCAACGGGCAGAAGAAACTTGTTTTTTCTATATATCTTTTTTGTCACATTTTTGTTAATACCAAAAAGTAAAAACCATAAGTACCAGAAATCATATGCAGATATAGAGTCAATGAATCGACCACCACAGCAAGCTTCTCATGCTCTGTTCCTATCCACCACCAACTTTCTATTTTTTCCGAATCGAATCAATCGACCACGGCAAGATTGTGATACTCTGGCCTCCATGACAATCTCTGGGTTTATAGCTGGAGAACCCGCTCACCTTGCCCCTCCATGGGTCGTCGGAGAGCGACGCTGACGTCGCAGACGGCGATGGAGTTTCTCAGCTTCCCCAGAACTTGAGTTTTGAGCCAGATTAATAGTACTAAATCCAATCAGACATGTACTTAAAATGCAATCACTTTATCACCCTATAAAAGTATCCACTAATGCAAGTTACATGGGACATTTTGGTCCCTTGAGAAACCACTAGAGGAGACACAGTGGACATTTGGCTTGAAAGAAAATATTTGATTATGAAACCTTAAAAGGAGAATGAATAGAACTGAAGGGAAATCTCAAGCTTCACTCCTTAATCCTTAACAAACAACTGAGTCACCCGAAATCAATGCCCAGCTCGATCAAATCTTGGTCTCAGGACATTGATCGGAAATAAATTGAAACCTATAAATATCAATGTTTACAAGTTGAAATAAATAGTACTAGATCCAATGTTGAGACAAATCAGGGGTGATCCAAATCACGAGAGTCAATGGGAGGATTAGGACAGTAAAGGGTCTCCGTCAATCTGCTTCATATGGTAGTGATCATCCCTGTGAATGTAAGTGTGGCAACGGGTGAGTGCATAGAGGGCGTTGTCGAGCGACCATCGTAACGTTCACACACATATAGGTCCAATGCCGAGCGCAGACAGCGTAACTTTCCAGGGCACTCGAGGGATAGCAACTGCGTGTTGGTGATCTGGTATTGGATCGCCAACACGCACTACAAACGGACCTGAGCATGACTTTGGGCTCGGCTTGACGAGAGTGATGCTCAGGTCGGTTTCTAACACGGCCAGCCCTTGCGGGTTGGTAGCAGAGGGGAGGGAGGTGCATACGGTAGCTTCTGTTCTCGGTGAACAAACTTGGATGCCAAACGGGCACACTCGGCAACAACCTCTCCATTCTTGGATTGGATTTCATTTCAGATCCTATAAACCAACCAACCATCTTAATTCACCAAACCAAGCAATGCATATATTCGATCATATTTGGAAGGTCACAAATAATATTGCCTAATTAGAATATGAGAAATATTACCTCGAGAAAACAGAAATCTCATCACGCCGTCAGTCAATAATCGATTGATACAACTGAGCAAAAATAAAATAAATCTGACAACATAAGCATACCTACATATCTCCGATCGAATTAGCTAAAACCGAACCTTGATGATCTGCGACTTGATGTGAACAGACAAACAGAGAGTTGCTATCTTTGAACAGGACTAGGTATGTGGGATATTACTAAATTACTATAATGTCCTCAAAGAGCCCACCAATGACAAATAAATAGACCGGGCATGATCCATGACTTGAACCTCATACTGGACCGTTCAAGGCCCATAATGAGCATACAAATTATTGGCCCAGAACGGAAACCCCTACAAACTATGCTTCAAATACAAACTAACAGTAACGTTAATAGTTGTTCTAATATTGCAACCTTTTCTAATATTTTCTATCAAAACAAAATCATAGTTTAGCGCATACCCAATACTTTCATCGGCATTAAAAAAATAAGACTAATTTACATAAACACAATAAAACTAAATATTAACATGAAAAATCTAATCGGATGTTACATAACACTTGAATGCTTTGATTATCGATAGTTTGCTGTCATGTAATCAGGGCCGGTGCATTCATAAGGTAAGAAAGACTTTTGCCTTGGGCCTTGATTCTGGAGAAGCCCCAAAATTGAGTCCGATGTCATTATATTATAGTAGGCCTAATTTTTTGCAGCCCAAAATCTCAACAACATTAATAATTAAATAGAGAGGAGAGACCCTAAAATTGAGCTCAATATCATCATATCAAAATAGGCCCGATTGTTTTGAAGTTCAAAATTTCAGCAACTCTAACTATTAATTAGGGTCCTTAATAATTATTATCAGTAAATAAAAAGTGGGAAGTGCAAAAGATAAACACAGAAAGTCGACGAGTCGTTGTTCTGAACGAGGCTGAAGCCGAATCGACGATTTCAAATCTTGTATTTTTAATTTTCATATGTACTATTAATTGACGGAGTACAGTATTATGTCCCCTCCTTTAATTTATTTTAATGAATATGACGTATTATCTTTTTAAAAGAAAGGCCTTGTTCATGGGTAGGGGGATTAGCGATCCCATCTCCCCGTCAAGGAATCGGAAATAATAACAAATAATAATTTACCATCAAATTGAGAGATTTTTTTCTACCTAATATTTTGTTTATAACCTACAGTATTACCCACAGAGACTAATGCGATCTTATAGAACTAAACATTATTGCTAGTCTGGTTTCAACAAAAAATACATTATTGTTAGTCAGTTCTTTCCATATTGGGGAAGAGGCAAGTCGTTTAGCACTCAAAGAAACAAGCGAAGAGAGTCCCATATCTAGGGCTGTAAACGAGTAGCTTAAACTCGGCTCGTTAAATATTCGATTCTAACTCGTTATAATCAAGCTCAAGATTGG
>JAYMTP010007735.1:0-10717 GCA_036897365.1 Geranium brycei | reverse complement strand
GTGGGTAGACGTGGACGTTTACGGGATTGACAATTGTACGACCAATTATAGTTCGGTTTTTATGGTTAACCGTTGGTTATAGAATACATAAACCGAAACCAAATCAAAAGTAAATGGTTTACTTAAAAATTAAACCGCAACCAAACAATTATCCATGATTTTTGGTTGTTTGTGGTTTGGTTCGGTTTAGTTTACGGTTCGATTATAATTTTTTGGTTAAAATGGACAGCCCTAGGCTGCATGTATAAAAGTGTGAGCCTCAAATATTTGTAATAAACAAAAAAAATTTAAGTGATAAAAAATGTATTCAACTCCAAATTTTTATAAACATGATTGGAATTCAATTATCCAAAACATTTTTTTGTGTTCAAGCCCATCATATACTCAAGGGGTTAAGTGTATTTTAACTATGCAAGAATTTGAATCTCGGTATAAGAATACGGTAGGAAAAATAATTATAGTGTAGCCAATAATATTATTGATTATTTCTAATACAAAATAAAGAAAGTACCTTATACAAGTCATCGATCAAGAACATAGATAATTGACAATTAGACTAAACTAAGATTAGGAAGCCCTGATTTTATTTTAACAGTCCTCATAAACTCAAATCAATCGTTTGATAAACGAATGGAATTTAGATAATAAATTTTATTTTGAATATTTTGATATGGTAAATATGTGGTACAAAAACTCACACTTGTCTCTTTATCTTCTCGTGAGCTAATTAGGTCTTCAAAAAGATTTATTTAGTACTGCACAATCTCCCTCACATACCAATTTTCATATTAAAGGGAATGTAGATGCGAAACATACCCTCTGACTGAAATATATGGCGCCATAAAGTAATGAAATAGAGTCAGATAAAAAACAACAATCTCAACAGACTCCTGAAGAAACGAGTCTAGAAGATGGGACGATATATATATATGGTCTAAAACAAAATAACCACAACGGATAAGCGATATTGATGTGGAAGCTAATTGATTGCTAGAGGTTATGGTTCAGATTTGATAGCAAAAGAAAATATAATATATCTTGCCCCGCTACTCATTAATTACATAATCTAACTAGTCGGTACAACCACGAAAGATTAACAAGGATCAAACATGTTTTTATATCATGATAGAAATGGTGTAGAAGTTGATATTAACTATTGTCTTATATAATATGGGAAGAACCTTTATATAGACTATGAATCAAATTAAATAAACTAGAATAGTACTATATTACCTTGCTCGTGAGGCGCATTGGAAAGACGCGACGGGGGTTGTCCGTCCCGAGCTTCGTGTATTATTGTTGTGTGACTGTTCTTAGTAATAAAGTTTCTATTGGGTTTAAAAAAACTCGAGTAGAGTTAGGCTCGTTCTAATTTTACCGGATGTCCCTAACCGATTAGAGTTAGTAAAATGGTTAAGTGCATATTAATATTTGTTTCAATCGACTTATACAAAAGTTCATTTTTAATAAAAGGGTATTATTAATATCGTGTGGTGTCTTATTAATCTCTGAGTCGATCATTAAACAACATGACATATATATATAATTTTGCTGTTAATTAACACGATTCAGACTAAAGAAATCAGAATATTCAAGAACTGTCTTCACTGTCACTAATCATACTATTCACGACTAAAGCTGTTTGATTAATTAAGCACACAATTATTTAATTGTTATGAAGTTGGTTAGTGTCAGTGTCCATGAAAGTATTATGCATATTTTATTTTCTATAATTCATACGTAAAATTATAAAATAATCGACACATGCTTGACGTGGAATATTTTTAATTCGTAAACTCAAACATGTATTTATATACACAATCCACCGTCCAACAATTTTTGAATGTGATTGGAACATTTCTTGTTTTACCGATCGGTGCAGTAAAAAACTTCTTGTCTTCATAAATTTACAATCGCTACAAGATTTTTGCCATAAGAGCTGCGTGTAAGGGACACTAGCAAAGAAAAAATGTACGATATGTCATTAAATAAACAGTGGTTGCGCGCGTATGCAGTCCCTATTAAGAGGTCGGGAGTTGCAGTCTTCAAATAAGGGTTGCGTACTCTGCACGCAGCCTCAATTATGGGTTGCGTATTTGACTTTATTTTGTACGCTTTTACTATGCCCAAATGATATAGTGCATAATTCGTCACTAAATTAATCATTTTTTGTCATTAGATTATCTACGAGGTTATTTTTCGTTTTAATTCATGTTTATTAGCTAAAGTTTTATGGGTGTCATGTAATAGTTGAAGTCGAGCATCCGAGGCCATAGAGTTTAATGTGTCATAAAATGTTTATGAGCGTCATTTTCAATCGAATTCAAATTCAATGTTGACAAGTCTACATGTATCTTATCAACTTGTAACATTGTCTTATATTATTCAATCTCAGTTTGGCGTTTTACACTTTATTTGTGTTTGAGAAACTATTAAAACATATATCTCAATATATCTTAGTGATAATTGCAGTTATGCATATCTAACCAAACACATTGTGCAATGATACATAAAATCTTTTTTTATCTTATTACTTCACCTAATTCCGTATTTTTTGCACATTACACTGTCGAATCCGCCGTCGTACAAGTTGGTTATGGACAAAGCCCTCAACTTGCTTAAAAATACAACAAGAATATATATTTTAGATGAGCTAATAAAATTTAGAAAAAATAAGTGTAATAATAAGCGAATCGAGCTTATATATCCAATTGTAAAATAAATTAATAATAATAATAATAATAATATATCTCCTACTTCCTACCTTTTTACCTTAGCATTCTTGTTTAGGACTGAATAAATGACTTAAACTCCACCAAACTACTTTAATTGTACTAATAAACGTTTATACAATATGACAAGACCTATATAACATGACAAACTAATTAATTAATGTAATTATCGTTTCATGTATTTTTTACGAGCCATGATATATGTATATATTAGTAACGATTAAAAAAATCAATCAATCAATCAATTAGTGTGGGATTAAAGCATAGTCTACGTAATTAGGAACGATATATATATTTACTTTTCTACATCTTCAAGAGCACATGTGCAATTAATGGTCTCTTTCCCACTGTAAACAAACATTTCGATCTTTCTTCTTTGTTGTTCGAGTGATGATTAGTTACATACAACGATAAAAAATATTGGAGTTGGTGTTGCATCGTTTTATTGATTTTGTTAATTAATTATCACAACATAATATTAATAATGTGTGATTATGTATGTGTCATGTCTATTATTAATAAACACAATAATGGGATGAAAATCGACATTATAAAGAAACATAATTATTTAACAAGCCTCGATACACGTAATGTATATGTCATATTTGTTTTTTGGCTATTTTTACGAAGACATACTTTTTATTTTCATGTTTAATATCTGGTCACATTTTTACAACACGAGGTTTTTTATCAATGAAAGAAATTCATTAACAGTTATATCTCAAAGAGTAATGGGCAAATTAATTATGAGATATTCATTGTTAAAAGTAGAATCAAATTACTATAATTTGAATATTTAATTTTTAAATTAGTACTCAAATATAAATCATTTTCTGGTCATAGTGAGGTGAAGTTTGTTAATTTATTATATAAATCACAAACGATTTTAAAATTTTCCACAATAGACCTTATTACTATATTCATTAATGATCTACTGATGCATTAAATTAACTAATTAATTAGATTGCTCACACAAAATATAGTTAATCAAATCATAAAATCATCGACATAATCTTAGTTGGTGGATTTTGTCATGTTATTAATTATGAGAAACACAACTAATCTATACTTAATTAAATCTTAGGCTGCGCATATACAAATTTTCTCCAACTTGCATATACATCTCCGATTTTGTCAGTGTTTAATCATTTGTTAATTAATCTCTCTCTACTATGACACAACAATATGATAATATATAAATTAAGCAATAAGGTCATAACTAGATCTATCGAGCTGGTGCAACTCTAATTAATTGCAATTAAATTAAAAGAAGATAAGGGTACCAATTAATTTCAATATCCAAGTGCTGATCATGCATATGTAATTAAAATTATAATGTGGATTATGTTTGGTCAAGTGCGTATAGTCAATATGCTTATCAGTCAATCACAATATTGCCTCTCTTTTATATATATCAATAATAATAATAACCAATTTATTATATGCAACCATCATGCAATTCAATTTGTGCATAAATACATACGATCATTGTACATTTTGTTGATAAAAAAGTATTGTACATTTTCATTATTGTTAGATTATAATTCTTATTATGGTTAAGGTTTATTAGGGTTCCGATTGTGTATCATGATTTTTTATTTTATTGTAAACATACCTGTAATCTGGAAAAGTTATATCGTAATTCAAAATTTGTGCATTGATGCCTCACGTGCTGGTGGTGAGGCAAAACAACGCTCATAAGTCGCTCGATCTGGACGTGGCCAAGAGGAGAAGTAGATCGGGAAATTGTCGATTTGATCGGAACAATCATCTCTGGTGATGAGTGATGGCACAGAATGGCCGCTATGAAGACAAGGGACTTCGATTATCGTACATTTTGCCGATAAAAAACATCGTACATTTTATAAATATACATATTATACAATAAATAAAATGTGATAATAACACTATACATCTTAAATATATACATCTTATTATTACTCCAAATTACAACTCATTCGCTTATAAATGAAAAGTGTGTAATATATATATGGCCAAAGGCCAATATATAGAAGAGGACACCATCACTTCATGTTCCATGCACTAAGAATACAAAATATTTATTATCTTTTGTCACATAGTATTTGGAAGCGAATTGAACATCAATATGGCGATGTTAATTAGGTTGCTATGTCACTTTCTAAAAAGGATTTGTTCATATTAATTATAACTATATATGCATGCACGTAATGATCAATCGACAAGTCAAACTTTCAATTTGGTAGGATATTGCATTCATAAATATAGTACTTAATTATCATCATTACGAGTTGAAATATTAGTTTGTTTTTAAATATTTAATTGTTTATATATGTCCCCATGCAACTTAAAATACTGAATGAAATAAACAAGCGACAACATTAATACATAAACCCACTTTTGACGCATTGGGGTAATTATGCCTTCTTCTAAAGGATTAAACTCAGAAGTTTAAGATTACATGATGAAAATTTGAGTTTTATAATTGTATAGTAAGTTTTAAAGATAATTTCATAAAATTATAATTGATTACTTCATATAATTACATATGATTTCAAAAAGTTTTTGAGAGATTAATTGATTTGTTTACTCATGACCGTAAGTTTTAACACAAAATGACCAAAATACTCATAACTAACATTAGAATTTTTAAAATTATGCTATTGGTTCTTCTTTTTATGAATGAATAGGAAAATGATGAATAGATAGAGAAATGATAGTAGGTTCGAACTCTGAATGAAAAATTTTATGAACCCATAAGAAAATGGGTCTAAAGAAGGATAAGCTTTCTCTTGCTTTTAACACAACGGGTCTCCATATCAGGAGGCATGCGCGATGAGCAATTAATTCAATAGTAAAGTGTGCCCTTAATAATTATTTCGTTGTGTTTAAGCTGTAAGAGCTGCCAACCAGATGAATAGTTCAATATATTCATCAAAACCCGACCCTTAGATGTGAATCATCTCAAACACATTAATCGACTGGTGGGGGTTACATATTAGTTTGTCTGACATCTAGTTGAATATAAAATTATGCCCAAAAAGAATAAAAACAATGATAACAAGTTCTCGCATATATCACATTAACTAGTTCCTCCAACAAAAATGCAACACCAACCATATGCTCTCAACAAATGCATGGCCCCATGATAGTTGAGACTTATAATTTTGTAGTACTATATTTCATGGCAAAAACACATGTACATATTATATTATTATCATAACAACAAGTATCTCACTCAAGATACCATGACAACGATCGTTAAAACGAGGTTCACGATGTTCCTTTTTCTCCTCAAACTTTTGGCATTTCATGTCCCCTTGCACATATAAATATCCCCCATATCTCCAAACTCAAATTGTACAATAGTCTTCAACTTGGAGATCTCGGAGCTTTTTAAGACATAATCATAAGTTTCACACATTTCAACAAGTACTTACGATGATGTCCGAACTCATGAACATATCCGTCAACGGGCAGTCCAAGGTTCCTCCCGGTTTCCGGTTCCACCCGACCGAAGAGGAGCTCCTACACTACTACTTGAAGAAGAAGATCTCACTTCAAAAGATCGACCTAGACGTCATTCACGAGGTCGATCTCAACAAGCTCGAGCCCTGGGACATACAAGGTTGTCACAACTTATACGTTGTGTATATTTTTTTATCAGCAGTAACTGCAAGTGTGAAAATACTTTTATATATTTATATACTTATACTCATAATTTATTGATTATTGATATTTATTGAATATTTGTTATAGAGAAATGCAAAATAGGGACAACGGCACAAACGGATTGGTACTTCTTTAGCCACAAGGACAAGAAGTACCCTAGCGGGACGAGAACGAACCGTGCTACTGCGGCCGGGTTTTGGAAGGCCACCGGGAGGGACAAGGTTATTTACAGCACGAGCCACCGGAAGATCATCGGGATGAGGAAGACTTTAGTGTTCTACACCGGAAGAGCTCCTCACGGCCAAAAGTCCGATTGGATCATGTACGAGTATAGACTCGATGATAGTTGTGCCCCTTTCGAGTCTCAATATGTAAGTAAACTATCTTCCCATACATTTATTTATGTTAATTTTGAAATATTATTCGATTAAACAGTCAGAACATACGTTGTAGTTAACGAGACTGTATATTTCTGCATAACAGAATGTTACACCTAGAAATGATTGTGTCATTGTGAAGGTGCACGAGACCTTTAAATATTAACACAATTTTTACGTGAATCGAATTTTGACATTAGGTCAGAGTTCTTTCTTTTCCGACTTATATAACTTAGACCAACGACTCATGTGTTTCACGTGTAAATGAAATTGTATCACTACTTAAAGAACAAATGAAATTATTTTTATCATCGAGCTTGTTGAAATATATATGTCTTGAATTAAGATTGTATTCACTATAACCGAGGTCAGGGAGCATCTTCCCTTGTCTAGGGTTCGGGGGCGCGAAGTGGCCCCGATTATGGTTATCTGGTCCTAATAATTTGGGTCGTTTTTCTAATTAGGGTTTGGTTGTGGCTATATAAATAGAATATTACTTAATGTATAGTCGAAATAAGAATTTCTCTCGTCTGCCCATGAACATAAGATATGCATTAATTATAAGTCTTTTATCCTTCTAAGTTAACATATAAAGGACTTCAATATATAACTTATTGTGTAAGCAATTCTCTCTAATTTTTTTTTGCTCTAATAAATATCAAACCTAATTAATTTCCAGGTAATGCCAAGCCATGATGTTCTTGGAGAAGCTCAACAAGAAGAAGGATGGGTGATCTGTAGAATCTTCAAGAAGAGAAATCACCAGCACAAAAGTCAAGACTACCCTAATAACAACATCACAAACACATGCATCAATAATTTCGGAGATTCCTTCTGTTATGAAGACAAAAAAGTTAACAACAACAACATAAGACCATGTCACGAGTCACCAATCGACAACATGTTCGTCAAGTCCTGTAGTGAATACAATAACAACATGCATGTCCGAAACTTGTACCAACAACCTTGCATGGTCCATAATAATGGGCACGAAGATCATCTGGTTGGTGCTAATAATAACGAAGAAGAAGGCTCGAACATGACAACATGGACGGCTGTGGATCAACTCGTGGCGTGTCAGCTCAACGGCCAGATCGGGGATCAAGGATTTTTCCATCAAGATTCGGTCGATTTCGGCACCGTCGCCGATCATCGTCAGCATCAAGAAATGCAATTACAGGCACTTTCTTCGTTGATGAATCAGTCTAGTTACAGCCAGATATGCAGCTTGTGGGGTTGACATGATTAATGTTTGTGTCAACAATTATGTGACCAAGTGATGTATATGTATACATATTATAATAAAGTTATTGCAATTGATAATTATGACGTAATTTATATTATCCTATGTGTTTTAATCGAATATACACTCATGTAATACAGATGACACTATATTACATATCACTTTTTTGACAAATTAAACTTTTATGTACATAGGAGGTTACTGAGGTAAAAACTACTTTTTAGGTGAATTAAAGAGTTTGGATTAAAACACGTGATAAATAAAAAGTTAAATCTTTATTTTAGATAGGTGAAATAAAGAGTTCGGATTAAAACACGTGATAAATAAATTTTATTTTATGAAAATTATTGCAAAAATGGTTATAATCTTTTTTTTGGAACAAAATGGTTATGATCTAAATTATTTATTTTGCAAATTATGTACATATATCCAAAAAATGCTATTTGAATCATTTTTTAGAAAATTTGAGTGAAAATTTCACTTAATACCCCTTAGTTATAGTAGAGTTTCACTTAATCCCCATTAAATTTATAAAAAAAACTACTTGTAGTCCCTTAATTTCGAAAAGGTTTCAATTTACCTTTTTATGTTTTTTTTAAAAAAATTTGGTTAACTTTTGCGAAATGACAAAAATATCCTTGTATTAAAAATAAATAAAATGATTTTGAACTTTTTTCTATTATTTTTACAAAAAATAATAAAAACAATATTACTGTTAAAAAATAATTGTTTTATATAAATTATAATAAAAATCTGGTTTAAAAATCATTTTTTAATTTTAATTTTTTTTATAAAAACTTTTAAAAAATTATTTTTACTACTAATAGAATTTTATTATTTATTTTTTACAATGAAAAATTTAGAAAAAAAGTTCAAAACCATTTATTTATTTTAACTTTGTTGATACAAAAGTATTTTTGTCATTTCACAAAAAAGTTAATAGAATTTTCAAAAATATTAACGGAAAAAGGTAAAGGGAAACCTTTTCAAAATTAAGAGACTCAACAAATTGTTTTCGAATTTAAGGAGGTTAAGTGAAACTCGACTATAGTTAAGCATCGGGGTGCTAAGTGGAATTTTCCCGATAAACAAACATTAGTGGACAAACTAATAAAACTAAAACATTTATTTTGTTTTAATCTCGTCAATCATCTTGTTCTTCACCTTCTCCCAGCTCGTGACGTTCCACCTTTTATTGTTTTTGCTATTGTCGATTCATGCGCCTTGCCATCTTTGTTCTCTATTTGTATATAACTCGAAATTGTCACCCAAACATGTTGTAGCTTAATCTATTCCTCAGTAAGCCGCGAAGCTTTGCATTCTGTTTGCTACTCTTCGTAAACCTCGTCATTTCCCACAACATCTTTAAGTCATTGATCTTGAACAAGTTTAAGAATCTTTTTGAATTATGTCATTTCGGCTAGGAGCTGAGCCATGTAAACGAGTGCTCTTGCCAGCTCTTTCTTGTCCTTCCCATCTATGTAATTGTTTAAGGTGTGAATGTGATCAATTGTGTTCCGCTTATTCATGACTATGACATTTCGGAATAAAAGCCATTGTTTCGATAACTCTTGTGTGGAAGAACCCTAGACCCATTTTTGAACGGTAGTTTTAACCCCCCATGCTACCCGACCTGTATAAGACTCGTTCATACCTAAGTCTTGTGAATATGTAAACAACCCCCTATATATGTTATTTGTACATTCTCTTAGCTCCCAAAATTGGTCATCTAGGAGCTTGTATGTGTTATTTTTAAAAGTTTAGTCATTCAGATTTTTATGAATCTTTTGGATTTTCATCTAGGAGAGAAGGAGCTTGTAAGTAGTTGATACAAATGCTCGAAAGAATTCTCACAGTTTTAACATTATATGACTCAATGAAAAATATGGAAAATAAAGAGACAATACTCCAATTTTTTTTTATTAATTGAGTAAAAATAAATAAATCTAAAATAATAAACTATATACAATCTATTATACATTAAAATGTCAATGTCATATTCTTCAAATTCTTCGTCATTTTACAGACATCCAATTGTTTTTTTTAAGTCATCCCGTTGTTTTGAAAATTTAATCTACTAAAAATAATTCTCTTATCATATACTTGTATATTTTTAAGCTTTTTTGGTCAGGAGATTTAAGCATTGGCTTCACTCGGTTAATGGTAGGAACACCCCTGAACCATATACAACAAAGGATTTGCCAACTTTTCCTCAGCTTCTCCTTGTAATGGTACAACTCACTAATGTGCTTCACTGTTCGGCACAAGGGCTTCACTGTAACGAATTGGTAGGCGTTGAAGTTACTCCTCAGGTGGTTTGGAGGAATCACAAACCCACTTATAAACTCTCCACCTATGCTTCCGTTCCTAGCGTAATTGTTCTTCAGACAGAACATTTCAGCACGGTCGATCAAATTCCTAAATCTCCCTCACCATCCCTTATTTCATAGAATATTTGATATTTCCCGCCATTAATGTCATTACGTACATAGTGTCCCTCAACATCCTAAATTGAACATCATATGAAGTGCCATTGCTGAATATGGCTATGACGTTAATGTCTAACAAGTGTTGTTTCTTAGGCTATCTGTAACAAGGAGCCTCCTTAAGGGCCTTCACGTTAGCTTTGGAGTTCCCACATCAGTACATCCATTTTCTACTTGCACTCACGTTTTGCAGGACACAACATAGGGTCTTATGTTTATATTATTTAA
>JAYMTP010007734.1:0-10717 GCA_036897365.1 Geranium brycei | reverse complement strand
GCCCGTAGAGTGGAATCAAGACGGGGTCTTGGATTCAGGGGGAGTCCCTGAGATAGGTTGTCGCTTGTAATAGGTAGCATAAAGTTGTGGTCTGTGCGATGACCATTTAGACTTGTATGTTTTGACTCTTTACACAATAGTGAAATCTTTCCACTGGCAAAGTGCCCCCAGATGTAGGTGAGTTAGCACCGAACTGGGTTAACAACTCTTGTGTTACTTACTTTCAGTATTGAACTGTTTTCGTCTATAACTGTCGTTTGTCGAGGATATTGTTCCGACATTGTCCTCGACATTCTATTTAACAGAATTAATAATTTCATGCTAGGAAGTAGCAGTAGTTGGTTCAACACTAATATGACATGTTTGTGTCAAAAACTAAATCTTCTCTTCTTGAACCTTTGACAAATAAGAGAAGTAAATTTCTTGATATCATTGTGTTGAGTTTGAGAAAGATAAGTTGTGAGAATTCTAATCAGATATCCCCTAGTTTAAATAGGATGAGTAGCTCATAACTCTTTCCAATTTTTATCCAAAAGATTTTCCTAGACATGTTAGGAAATAAGAAACTTTGTAGCACAAGGATCAAGCAAGCCTACAGAGAATGTGTTTTCTTCCTTTAACTTTTTTCTCTATGAAATTTTGTATGCAGTTATTTTTGTGATAACCTATCAGATATTGAGCGGAATCTTCTTGATCATGATTTAAACTTTCACGGATCAGTGAAGCAGACATTTGCACAGTAGAACTGCCTTCAATAATGTCTGAGTAGATGTCTCAATATTAATTATTTTAGATTGTCTCTGTGATTGATACTGAATTGGAAATGTCTTCATCATTCTTCAAATTTCAATCTTCTTCACGAGACGTTATGTTGGAGAGAATATTCAACATGTTGCGTAGTCAAACTTCTAGTCACGATACTGCAAGCAACTTGTTTCATGATGACCGCTAGTATGAGATAACAATCTTGAGAATGTTGGTAAGAATGTTCAAAAACATTATGTCCGGAACAATGACTCACCGGACTTATTTTTTAGTATTCATTTTTTTTGGAGTTTACATGACTTTAATTAGTTAGTAACCTCCCTCATTATTGACCACTTTAATTCACTTTTTTATTACTCCACCTTTTCTTAGTTTTCATGAATTCTACTTAAAGAAAATCATTTGAGAAACTTTTAGGGAAGGACTGCATTACATGGTGAAATTATCATTAAAAAGTGTTAGGTCCATATTAATTAGGCTAATTTGCATCACTCTATGAATTCGATACTTAAACTTGGTAATTGAACTTTCTCTTTTGATTTTTTTATATATTTATAACACAGTAGACAAAATTATACTCACAACTTGCGACTGAACTAGTTTAAACAATTAAATCATTTTGTTATATAAATGTACTCACCCTACAAGAAACTCACCTAAACCGTTTCCTTTGCTTTTGTGGGTTAAAAACCTACTTAAATGCTAGGATTCTATTTTCCTCCTACAATAAATAATATTTTTATTTGATTCCTGAAATGTTAGGGTTGGCTTCTAGAAAGGTTTGGTAAGGAGACTTAATGAATGTATTCAAATCAATGCTTTCTATTTTTTCTTCTCTATTAAGTATTTTTCGATGTTCTAAAAAATGTTAGCTAGCAATCAGACAGAGAGGGTCTTCTAAAGATTAATCGAAAAATAAATCAAATTCAAAAATTAATCAAGAACTAGACGAGAATTAATCAGAGACTAATCGAACAAGTCAAAGAATTTTAAAACGTTGTTATCTGTTTATTGAAAAAATCCCTAGTCAAAACCCAAACTTCATGCGCGCCTTTATAAAACCTAAGTTATAATTATGCCTTATTTTTTCTTAGACTCATTGACAAACGAAATATAGTAAACCGTTATTTTTTAAATTAAAATATTATATGTACCAAGACTCAAATCATTAACTTCAAAGTGATAACCTAAATAATTAACCAATGAATCAAATAAGTTTTAGTAATTAATTTATTCTTTAATTTAAATATTATAATATATGAATATGATTAAATATTTGAGATTAGAACATTAAAAAAATAAACAAAAAAATAATTTCCGCTGCCGGGAGTTGAACCCGGGATTCTTATGGAAAAACCTCCAGTTAAGCAGCGTGCTACAGCGGATATATGTTGCTGATTTTAGTAAATTTAGTAATTTATACTGAAAATTTAAAGTAATTATGAGCAAATTAAGGATGGGCTTATTTTTGTAAGTGAAAATGGGCTATGCCTAAATTGGCCCTATATATTCTTAACAATATACTGTTTTAAATAAGGGTGAGAGTGGACCGGATTGGGGTTCCGATCAAGAATATTGGATCCAACCCGGAAAAAACGAGTCAGGGATTTGGAGACCCATTCCCAAACCCGATTAGGTGTGTACTGCCGAGTTATGGGACGGGTTAGATCTGGGCGGGTTGATCAAAACCGAACTGGCACAATGAGTTTTATAAATTTTGAGTTTTTACGGCTCAAAACAACTTTTAACCCAGAGTAGAAGAAAAAGTTACCGTAAAATTTTCAAATTTTTTAAAAAAATGGTTGTGAACTTTTATTTTTGCAAAAAGTAGTCGTGAACTTACCATTTTCTTACAAAATATGTACATTTGTCAAAAAAATAAACAAAATTCACTTAAATTGTTTTTTTGAAAAATGAAAATGAAAATAATATTTTATAACTCTAAGTCTCACGAAAGGACATTAATGGCATGCAATAGAATATAAAAATTGAACAACTCGAGTTAAAAAATATTTAATTTGTTATAAAATAATTTCAATGTCATTTTCGTCATTTGTGGACAAATATACACAATTTGCAAAAAAAAAATTGGTAAGTTCACATCCACTTTTTGTAAAAATAAAAGTTACATAATATATATGTGTTGGTCATCATCTAAGTTGACCTGAATTAAAGTGATCTACATAAATGATAAAATTTTGGACCCCTGAATCTAATTGTCATGGAGAAATATGTGTAGAGGCTTTAGGTGTATTCATGATATGATGATGGACCAAACCATAAATATCATAACTAGTTATATATCTCTAATATAACTAGGGATGTGGTCTCATATAGCACACGATGTGCATACGGTTATTCTCTAATCCATTTATAGAGAATTATCAGACATTGCTATCTGGTGTTGCTATATGAACCTAAATACGATCTATGTATGATTCCACTATTTGATTATTTTTGTTGATCCTCTAAATATCAACATAGTTTATCATATGTATTTAAGGTTTGATTTGAAAATGTTTATTTTTTTTAATTTTATTGCATGTTTCGTATGTACATATTTCTTACTATTATAATCAAATCTCAAATCACGTTCTATTGTATTCGGTTGGTTGATTTTCACTAAATATTTGTTGTATTTGATTGTTGATTTAAATATTTTAACTTGAACCCATTTTAGAGTTGTTGTATTTGGTTATTGATTTAAAGATTTTAACATTTTGTAAAATTATAAAATTAAGTTAGCTCCAATAATAAACAAGGTAAATAATTGGTACGAGTGTTATTTTTTCTCAAACTCATTGACAAGAAGAAATATGTTAAACAATATTGCTATATTAAAATATTGTATGTAGTGGGATGTAATGCGGGCTTCGTGACCGTGATGGCCGTTGGGTACAAGCTCTCGTCGGAGAACAGTAGTGTTTTGAAGTTTGCTCGCTGGTTCTCTCGTTCTGGCGTCTTTTTGAGTTGTTTCCCCATAAAGTGTTTGTGGCGACGATTTGCATGATGAGTGTTCTTGGGTTTATGTGGGGAGATTGATGTTGTGTATCGACGTTTCTTTGTCGTTTTGGGTTTGCGTGGTCTCCCTTAGTCTGGGTGCAAGGTGGCCTTCGAGGGGTGTGACCCAGTGATTCAAGACTTGCGAGTATCCAGTCCCGCAATATCTTGGTGAGGAACCTCAGGAGAAGCGCTCTCTCATTTTCATTTCGATTTTCGAGTTTGGGTTGTGTGTCTTTAGGGCTCTCATCCAGACTCCTTATCGGGATGGGGTCGAGTTGAGAGGGGTCCCACACAGTGGTTATTATTGGTGATTCGCGTTGGTCGTCGTTTCCTTTGTGTACGTTTGTGGCGAGAGGTGTTGGCTCGAATACGATAAAATATTTCAAATTAGAATATTAAATTATAAAATTAAATTGATTTGACCTTAATCTTTTGTTATTAGGTGCTGAATTTATTCTTCTGCAGCATGAAATTTAATTGCTAGTAGGAGCATTTGATTCATCTTTTATGCTACCCATTCCAACTAATATAGTTAAAAATAAAATGTCCAAAAAAGTAGTTTCCGCTGCCGGGAGTCGAACCCGGGATTAAACTTATGGAAAACACCTCCAATTAAGCAACTTGCTACAACGGATTTGATGTTTGATTTAGTGAATTTAACAATATATAGAAATATATTAAAGATAATTGTGGGCAGAGGATGGACTTATATTTGTAAGTAATTATGGGCTATGCCCATATTAGCCCGATAAATTCTTAACCATATTGTCTTAAAGAAGGGGGAGTATGGACCGGATGGTAGGGATGACAAAAAAATTCAAACTCGACGGATATTCAATGTACTGCCCTGATCACAACAGCAAACAGGTGAAACTTACAAAAATTTAGGTGCGAATTTTTCACCTAATTTTTTGAGTAAATATTTTTAGCGCGTGCGAGTAGACTATACCCAATTCGAAGCAAACCTGCACCCGAAAATATTTATTTAATAATTATTTTAAATATCATAATATTATAATTATACTTTTATTTCTTAATATTTAGAATTGATTTAAATATTATGATTAATTTTTCTGGACGGGTAGACACCCAAAAAGGTT
This sequence comes from Geranium brycei, assembly GCA_036897365.1. NCBI lineage: Eukaryota > Viridiplantae > Streptophyta > Magnoliopsida > Geraniales > Geraniaceae > Geranium > Geranium brycei. The sequence continues at coordinate 5,849 of JAYMTP010007734.1, read as the reverse complement.
TCATGGGTTTCAAACGAGTCGGGTGCCCGTTCAATATGAGCTGGTGCGGATTTGGCGAAACTCGGCTCGTTGCCATTTCTACCAGATTTTAGTCCCCGACCAAAAATATTCGACCCAATCTGGAGTGAACAAATCATGAATATGGAAACTCATTCCCAAGCCCGATTAGGTGTGTTTTAACGGGTTTTGGGACAGGTTGGTCCAACAAAAAGTGGGACAATGAGTTTTATAAATTTTGAGCTTTTATCCAAACAATTTTTAGATCCCCCTCCAAAAAAAAAACAACCATAAAATTTTCAAATTTTAAAAGAATCGGTTGTGAATTTTCATTTTTTTTTTGTAAAAAATGGCCGTGAACTTACCATTAAGTTTTGAAAAATCAAAATAAACAAATATTTTATAAATCGAAGTCTCACAGAAGCACGTCAATGGTACAAGAAAGAATAAAAAATCGACGAACTCCAATTAAAAATACTTTTTTAATTTGAATCTAAAAAAATTATTTATTATACTTGTCATTTTTGGAGAAGTATTCATGACAACTATTTGTAATTTACCAAAAAAACAATCAAATTTTTAACTAATTAGCCGTTTTGAACCAAAAGTACGATGCATTTTCTTTTAATTTCCTACCTACCCCTGGTACAAGCCCCTAATATTAGCTATACTCATTTTGCCCCTAATATTATGTTCTGTTTAAATATGACAACAAGCTGAAGCTATATTGTATGAGATTAAAAACACTAAGACGTATCTAATCTTGTATGTTCTGTTGTTAAGACAATTAATTATCAGGTCAACTTTAATAAGATATGATCTTGTCGTGATAGTCAACAAAAACCCTAGATTTTCGAATTCAAGCCATGGTCACCACCAGACACGACCATGGCGATCAAAGCTCCGATTACCCAAAACCCTAGATTTCCCAATTCAAGCCATGGCCATTCCCTTGAGGCCTGCTTTGCCTCTCCTCCTAATCTTTGCTCTGATTGTCTTCGAAGACTGGATTTCGAATCCGTCTTGTAAAACCCTCCCTGGATCTGATTCAGGCTTCAAAAACTATGAACCGGACGATCTCAGAGTGATGATGGTGGCCAATTTGCACTTGCTGGGCTCTCATGGTGATTTTGTCAATACCCACTTCAGAAACTATTACTTATCAAGGTTCTTTAAGGTAATGCATTTCTGATTCTACATTTCTGCTCCCTTTTTGAGGTGTTCATGAATGGAATAAGATTTTAGCAAATTTGTGAATTTTAGTTTAAAGGTATCATTTTTGAGGAATCATTGACAAGAAGGAGCTGAATAGTTGGATAGGGTTTTGTTGATTGTAATTTGTAACATTGATTGGTTATGGCATTGAATTGTACTTTCAGAAACTATTACTTATCCAGGTTCTTTAAGGTAATGCATTTCTGATTCTACATTTCTGAGGTGTCCATTTCATGCCTACTGATTGTAGAAATGAATTGAATCATGGGTTTTAGCAAATTTGTGATTTTAGTTCAAAGGTGTCATGTTTTGAGGAATCATTAACAAGAACGAGCTGAATAGTTGGATTGGGGATTTGTTGATTGTAATATTGATTGGCTATGTTCTTGAATTGACCTTTTGGTTATGCCACTTTGTGAATCAGAAATCATTTGAAATTCTGAAGCCAGATATGGTACTGGTGTTGGGAGATGTTTCTGCAAATGGTTATCATTTGACGAGAAGTGAATGGTTGTCGGTGCTTCACGAGTTTCACCAAATCTTGGGAACCTTTCTCGGTTTTCCTTTTCATGTTATCCTTGGAGACAGGGATGTCGGAGAATGCAATGGGCTGAGTGTGAATTCACTGCATTGGCTAGCTGGCAATTTCCCCGGATTGGACTCGGCTGCTTGTGGTGCCTTTGAAATTAGTAACGTTAGCTTCGTTTCGCTTAATGCCGCGGCTTTGCTTTGTGGGAACAATGATCTCCGGTTTAGTGTTGAGAAGGTCATAGAGATGGCAAGTATAGATTTACGTGCAGAAACTGAAGGCACGTCGAAAGCAATCCGTGATTCTAATAAATTCAGGAACATGCCTGATAAGTTTGAGTGGGGAGAAAATGTTATGTCATCCGGATCTGGTCCTGTCCTTCTACTCCATTTCCCCTTACATCGTAACAAACACAACAAACATAAAGGGACCGATACTTTGGAGACCTCTAGCCATTCACAAGAAAGTGGGTAAGTTCGTTTACATTTTCTTCTTCATTGCAGTCTCATTCTTCATATAAGTCAACATATCGAACCTATGTTGGCGCCTATAGTGTGGTCAACATTCTAGTATTTCTATATCCATCTTTTTATTCTCAGGGGGATTTCCGGGGTTGGGCCTTATGATCTATTGAAGACTCTCCCGCCAAATGCAACAGAGTATATCTTTCAAGCTCTAAAACCAAGGTATTAATGCCTCCTTCCTTCTCATTTTAGGAATATCTTGAACATATGCTCCACACCTTTCCTCCTCATGCAAAACAAATGCTACTTTATATCAGTTACAAGTATCTATTTAGGGGTAGTATTTCTGAATGATTGATCTCAATATCTACAGTGGAGATCTTCTTCTTTTCTTCGTAATATTTTCAGCTTACATACTTTACATTATTCTGTTATATTTATATACTAAGAAGACACCATTTTTTTCTCACCTATGCTTTTCCCGCTTCCATATGGCTCTCTTCCAATATTTAGGGTTTATCAGGATTCTGTAGGAACTAGATTCAGTCAGTTCAAGTGGTGCATAACTTCTGTATATTCCCATGGCCTCTATCTTTGCCTGTCAACCTGATCGTTCATGTCATGCAATTTACATGGTCTGCAATAATATCCATTTCTTACGTAGCAACCTGCAAATTGTGCATTTGCAGCATAGTCTTCAGTGCACACAGCCATGAATTTGAAGATTATACGCACTCAGATGGAACACGCGAGGTAACTGTTCCAGCCATGGCGTGGAATGCTAGGAACGATCCCGGATTTATTGTCGCTACTTTCAGGGGAAACACAAGAGCAGTAAGTATCAGCTATTGCTCTCTTGCTAGGGAAACTCATGTACTGACTGTGTATTTGTCAATGTTCGTTGTAACAATGCTCGGAGCAAGAATTCCTAGGTTGAGAAGTTGCAAAAATTCTTGATCATACGCCGTTTTGATGAAATTTATCTTTAAAAATGAAATGTTTCTGGTTAATGTAGACAATGCTCATTTACTTCTCTTAATAGTATTTTTGAGGTCAAATGATTTTGTGACTAAATAGAGAATTATGTTCAGCTAGTAAATTATTTGATTCATTCGGCATTCCTGGTTAGATAAATCTCCGATTAGTCTTATTAATCCTTTATTATTCCAATGAATTTTTTGTTAATCTCTTATTAGTCTCGAAAAGGCTCTCTCCCGACCTGCGTGAGCGGGATGTTTGGGTGAAGTAATAATATTTTCCATGTGGTTCATAAACAATAAATTGCTCATGTCACATATGCTATAAGATTAGTTTCGAGCATCAATGACAATGCCATCTTTAGCCGCATCAATAACTACTAGTCTTTTATTTTCTTGATATACACATGTATTACATATGTGAACATATATATGCACACACTTCTCTTATATATTCAGATATTGGTTGTGTCCAAGCAAATTAAAACCCTATTTTGCAAACACCTAATCTTTTTGCTCCCTACAACAAGGTCATATATAATATACATAAATCAGTGATCCATCGATCACATGGCCACTGAAAAATATATACATTAATCTAATCAGCTACAGAGACAATTAATATATTATTCTGTTGCAGTCAAATTCAACCCACGAAAACCAAAAACTAAGTACTCTGGGGACCATTTTCAGCAGCGTGACACGACTGTGTGGAAGCTGCATTATTATTTTTGAGCCATCTCCATGTCAAAACATACTGCAACACCAGCTAGAACAACCCTAGGTTTGTTGGCACTATCATAATAACCATATATATATGCACATTATTTTCTAGATGCGTAATTTTTTTATTGGGAAAAAGCAAAAATAATGGCGGACTCTTTTTGTAAGAGGATGGTGTGCATACTTTGTTATTGCAAACAAGGGTCGTAAATTCTGATTTTTTTTACAAAATGTGCATGTTTGTACAAAATGATAAAATTGTTCTTGAAATTAAGATTTATTTTTAAAAAATAAAAATACATTTTTTATTTTTTCTTCTTTAGTTTTTTACATTCTAACTAAAATTTGTATAATTTAATGTTTTAGTTGAATTATTTTATAACTTAAAATTATTTTTAAAAAATTTTAATTCTTAATTTTAAGGATAATTTTTACATTTTTATAAATATACACTGATTTTACATATAAAAATCAAAGTTTACAGCACATTTCTGTAGTCAATAAGTATAATACCCTATTGCAAAAGTGTCATATACATTATAGACATTTTTTCCGTTTTCCTCTATTTCATATATATATTTCATCATGAAATAAACAAACCATTTGGTAGTGGTTAATTTGTTGGAAACAAGAGGGAATCATATTTTTTTATACCGGTAACAAGATTTGAGGAAACGAATAAATCTACATAAAAATATTGTAATGAGAATGACCCACTTTTTTATGAGATTTAATAGGGCCTTAGGGAGGGTTTGAATCACTTGCTTGCACCAATTATTTGTGTTATAGGCTTATATATTTTATTTTATTCATTCAATCTAGTGGAGCATTTCATTACACGTACGAGGGACTAGCTAGCTAGTTTATTTCTTTGCTTTATTAAAGATTTTAATAGTTATTAATCAATTTTTGTTGTTGATGGATTGGAAGCATGTTGGTTGTTTCTACTTTATGATATAACATAATAAGAAAAAAACAATAATAAATAAATAAAATATATATGTGTTTCTTTGAAGGAATTGAAGCACTTGAAGTGGGTTCCAACTCGTGTTCAACCTATGGCTATGTGTGGGTGGGTCTATCGTTTTCACCACCTAATCCTCTGAAAATATATAACCCATTAAACTACAAACACATGTGGATCCATTGAAGCACAGTTCTCTTCACTTGTTTAATGTTTTCAGGTGCTCTAACATGTCTCTTTGTCCAATAATGGCTCAACACCATCTATTACCTTAAACTTGTATGTGTCTTTTAGGCTTCACGTGTAATGAAATGCTCCACTAGATTGACAAAAGAAAATGCATTGAGATGGGAAATTAGGCATGATAAATTTTGTAAATATATTAGAAATATAATTAATGTTGTTAGGAAAGGAAAATATTATTAATTGTATGAAGGTAATTGAAGTAATTAATGAGAGAAATTTGTGTTCAGAAATTGTCGAGAATACTTAATCGGCGAGATAATAATCAATGTTTCGTCGTCTATAAGTACTCGTGACTGACACACGTGGGAAGGTACAATTGCGTCGACTACGGTTACTTATAGACGACAGGGCATTGGGACATCGACTAAGGTACCCATAGCGACGCATGCGGTAATGTCCATATGTGTCGACAATATATATGCTGTTATAGCTTACAACACATTGGTGTGTAGTGTAGCAGCCCAAGCTAATGGGCCTAAAGTGGCCCAAACCAATTGACCCAATTCCTCATGAGTTCTTGAGAGAACTCTAGATTCTTCCCGCCCGAATTGCCCAAATTGCCCGAAACTTGCCAAGCAAGCTACCCAAGATATTTAGATAAGTGTGAATATTTTATTTAGAATATTTTTGTAGAGAAATCTAGAGGATTAATCCTAACCCTCCAAAGTGGAATGTAAAAATTAATCCTAACCGTTCATTTAGGTAGAGACCAACTATAAATAGGGGTGGTGTCA
>JAYMTP010007733.1:0-10718 GCA_036897365.1 Geranium brycei | reverse complement strand
GAACTATACATATATATATAGTTAAAATAAAGAAATAAAGCAATGAGAAATTAATTAATGGAGGTTTGTGGAGGAGGCAATTACAGTGTAGGAGGCGAGAGAGGTGGAGCTCGGCAGTGGGCTGGTTCGAGCCTCGGAGACGAGCGGCCAAGAGCAATCTGGTCAGCCACCTGACCGCCGCGTCCGGTAGCAGGTTCCTGATATATCCTAACGATATATACATAGAGAGGAGAAATCAGGTACGAACTGGGTGAAACGTCCAAACCATCCGAATCAACGGAATGTTTTGGATCAGACGGAATGTTTTGGAACCTGCTATTTGGTGCGGTGGGTTCAAGATCAAGGTTATGACACTCGAAACTCGGAGCAAAACTCGACTCACCGAAAAACGAGAAAAATTCGAAACTCTGGCAAAACTCTTTTTGTATCATAAAAATAATTTCATATCTATATGTTCATATGTAATATTTAATACAGACAAAATTGATTATGTATGATCAAAGTTTATCGTGTGTGCACACAAACTCTAAAATTTATCGGATTAATTTTGCATAGATATGAACGTTTGAAGTTAATCGTGTATACTTATCAAAGTTTATCTTCTAGCATGTAATATTTATTCGATATACTGAACCAAAAGGTTCTAACATTTAATAGTTACTAGGTTGTAGCTCTGCGCGATGTTAATTATAAAATATTACTGCATAATTAAAATTGTGTAATATGCTCAATTTTTTTTATAAATTGTTGATTTTCCTTATATATATATATATATTCACTGAATCAAAAAGTTCTGTTTGATTGAATGTATCGTTGAATCTAGCAACTAGCATTCATTGAATTTGAAAGCATTGAGAAAGAGAGGCTCTAGTTTTAAAAAAATAAAATCAAAATTGGACTGGACTAGACTGGACTGGACTGAACTGGTGTGGACTGGTTTGACCAAACTTTGATTGAGTTTCAGCGAACCGTCTCGTTGAGGCCCGGAATCTCAGATTCCGGCGGGTTTCATAACACTGTTCAGGATGCTCTGGTTCGATGCCTAACAGTCTTTATGCGCAGGGATAAATTATTGGCAGATGCAATCTAAGATAAAATATATATAGCGAAAACTGATTCAAGCTTGATTATTTATTTTTATTGGAGTTCTAATTTAACTGACTTTCAAAATTCATTCTCAATTCATCTTAAAATCATTTATATTAAACCTAACGAAATCCGATAACAAGATCCTCTCACCGAAAGTGTGAGCCCGAAACCTTAAACTAGTAATGACCAGCGTCCTTATTAATTAAGACATGAAAATGTAAGTGATCAGTTAGTGCATTGAGAATATCGAACGTTGAATGAGAATTGAGACCTAAAATGTATTCTATTTTATAGTATTATTATTGTCTTAATTAATATTAGTCATTTTTCGTTTTTATATATATATGTACTGATGTACACATGATGGTCGGTAAGAGGACGCTGCTTTCGAGTGCACCGCCTGTACATATCCCTTTCCTAATTAACGGGTATCAGAACGCGGTCGTTATCAAGTAAATTTGTTGTTTCCGGTTTTACTGGGTCGAACTCTCGGAACCGAATATGGGTTTCATAAATTGGGCATTTCGCGCTCTCTTTTCTCCGACACGACTCAAAAAAGTAAATTACACAGATCATGGGGGAGATGATTAAATTACAACTAACACATGCAACTGCAACTAATATATATAACTAAACTAGGATTAATCTATGTTTAGGTTAGATGATAAGTCATTGGGGGTGGACGTTAAGTAGTTGGTTGGAGGTCAGAGATTCGAGAATCGAAGGAACTAAACATCATGATCAAGACTATCGAGCAATCAGACGAGACAACGATAATAAACATGCATTTCAATGGCCTATGTTTTAATCACTCTACACGTCTCTTGACGTTGGGTAGAGCCTAATTAACCCAAGTCTTGCGAGCTCACGGGTGTTACCGTACTTACAGAATGTCACTCAGTGCAGGCGTGTCATCACCTCGTAAACCCGCGACCTTAAGCTAACCGCATCACAACCAACAATCTTCGAGCCAAGAAGTGGGCGCTAGGCGCCGTCCTCTTGACTCAAAAATGGTCGGTCTTTTCCTCCAAAATCTGTGAATACACTCGAAATACTCCAGGCGTAAAATTGCTCATAAAATAACTCTAAAGTAGACGATACAAGGCAAATCAAACATAAGATGCGGGGTTTACAGGCCTCGACAAAAGATTATTTGTTAATGATTGAAAATTTCAAAATTAACAGTACTTCCAAAAATTATAGTTCATACCAATCCAAATTGATACTATTATATAATTTCATACTAATATAAAACTCGATATACTATCATTTTTCAGAAACTATTATGTGTCCTCCAAGAATATGCAGTCAACCTAATTTCACATGAGCAAGTGTGATCATTTATGCACATTATATAAACTTAACATTTATTTTAGTGGACAAAATTTCATACTGAATATTTAATTTTATAAGTAATAAAATTAATTTTAATGATAAAATAATTATTAGATTTATATAACAAAAACTAATTCGAGCTTAGTTGTATATTTTTAGTAGAGTTCGAATATAACTTCCATGTATGTATAAATATGAAGTGAATCGGTTCTCAAGTCTTACAAATCCAAATTAGTTGAGATCAAGTTTGGCTCATTTATCAAATGACTTAATTTAGTTCAAAATAAAATCAAAATGTGCAAAATTTATTCGTCCCTCTCTCTCATTATTGTTCCAATAAACCCTCCCCCAGCAGGATTCGAACTCACAAACTCTCACCAAAAAGTGTGAGCCTCAAACCATTGGGGTGTTCTCTTAAGGACATTATTGGTATGTTTTTTATTTTAACATTATGATTTGTTTTAGGGTTTGAGATTTTTATTTGTTATTGGGTTGAAAATTTGTGTTTTTTATAATAAGATTATGACCTCGTGTGATTCGAATTATTATAACAATATAAGTCTCACGTTTTAGGGCTTATTTATGAACAAAACAGATACATTAACCACAATTTCCAAAAATGACACCCGAAACTTATAAAATGACCTTAAAACAAAGTCATTTAAATTTCAAATAACTTCAAAACCAGAAGTTCCCTACAATTTCCCACAATAAGAGAACCAACCTGTAGAGACTTCAAAAAAAAAGATCAACGTTAAAAGAGAGTTAATTATAGTCCGAAACCAAACACATAAAGAGTCTTCCCTAAGAACTCAAAGTTTACTCAAACAAACATAATGAGTCTCTTCCCTAACATTCCCAGGAAGATGATTTTTTTCCAGCCTGAGCATCACATCAATGTCCTAAATCATAAACCAGAGTTATCGTCCTATATGCAACCAACACATAAATTACCCAAGACCGTCTTTTTTTTCTCTTCCCGAAGGGCGGCTTGAGATTAGCAACAATCTGACCTAGACAATGTTAGCCGACCGCCAAAGACGATACAAACCGAACGTGGGCGCGACGGGTCAGGTTCGCGCTCTCTTGTTGCTGCAAGACGGGCACTTGTACTGCTTGATGTGCTCGGCCCTGGCCGGCGTGATCTTGACGCACTTACCGTGAAACCACTTCTCGCAGATGTCGCAGCAGATCCAGAACTCGTCGGCCCCGTAGTTCTCCCCGCAGGCCCCGCATAGTGTCTCCCCGTGCTCATCCTCGTCTTCTTCCTCCTCCAAGCCCTCGTCGTCGTCGTCAGCGTCCTCGTCCTTTGGTGGCGGTGGCGGTTTTGTGTACTTGGCCTGAGGTTCGGAACCTCTCTGCGTTTTTGAAAAGAAAGGTAAAGGTGGATTAAGCTGAACTGATGAAATAGTATGAACAGAATTATATAAGCATTCACATGATTTCCTGTTCTGCATATTCGTGAACAACATAGGTAGCTAAGCACACAATAATATTATATTTATAATTTGTATATCAGGTGATTTTTTTTATAATAAGGGTTAATAGGAAGAATTGAATTGAGCAATTGTACTAATAATAGATTTTTAATTTATAAATAAGGCGATATATGCTTCGTTTGATGCGCGGGCACACAAGAATGGACAAAGTTCTAAAATGAGCATGTTCCAACCAAGTGTTCTAAAAAGCGCTAGGCGCTAGTCGGGCGGAAAGGGCCTTATGAGGACTAATCGGGGATTAATTGGATTGAAGGATTAATCGTAAATTATAGAGGATTAATCGGACAAGTCAGAAATGTTTAGAACACTAATCGAACCAGTGTTCTAGAAAACGCTAGGCGCTAGTCGGGCGGAGAGGACCTCATAGGGACTAATCGAAAAATAAATCGAATTGAAGGATTAATAAAAAAATTATAGAGGATTAATCGGACAAGTCCATGAGTTTTAAAACACTAATGAAACCAAATTATCAAAAAAAAAAACTAATCGAACCAAATTAGGTGTTGCATACAAGAACACTAACTACGATGGATCGGTCATGTACAGTGTAAGCCCATCGAGTCACCAGTTCGACGGGTGGATATGATGGACTAAGGAATGTTTATAAAGAGCACAAGGACGACCAAAAAAGACACGGGCAGAAGTTATTTGTAAGGATTTGGTAGAAAAGGGTATCACCAAGAACTTTTGGTAAAAAAAACCCATGCAAATAACACTGTGATATGCTTTTGGTACATGGAGTCAACCAATTGACTGGGGAGAAAGACTAAAGTGTTGTGAATCAGGTGACATATACAGGCAAAAGGACACAAATTTCGGAGGAATGGGAGATAGACCCATGATATGTGATTAAATAAGTACTTTCACATAACACACTCATAACATGCAAAGAGACCAATCATGCCACCTACCTTCCATATGCTCTCACTTCCTTGCACTTCTACATCCTTTACAAATTAAACAGGACAATGTCAAATTAATTTTCCTACCATCATACTGTAAGTTCAGGAGTTCTAGCATGGCAGAGACAGTACATGTGCTATTATATGATTAAGACATGTCAATATCAAATGAGTGATTTTGTGAGTTAGGAAATTATGCAGTAAGAAGGCCCTTCAAACCTTTGAATTTGATTTAGATTTGTTGCTGCTGTGATTTTGAGCTGATGATTTCTCCTTCGACTGTTTCTTTGCAGCCCCAGTCACAACCTCATATATCGTTGGAAGCTCATTCATCATGTCAAAAAGACGTTTCCTGAGAAACAAAATCAGGGAAGTCTATAATCAAAAAGCATATCGGGAGGGCACAAGGTAAAAAATGAACATTCATTTCAAGCCATAGTTAATGAACCCGGTAAACATAAACAAACGAACCAATTCAAACAGAACTTGAGTCCTGTCATAGCACCAGATCTTGACACGCGTAAAATCATGCCCACTTTAGCCATCAAACTTTATATAATTAATTCTTTCATCATATACAACCATAGCAATCATGAGTGAAAAGTGATTCTACGGAAATACAGAAACAAAATGTTTGTAATGAAGCACCACCACTTTCCTAACTAGTAAAATCAATTACGTAACCATTCAACTCCCACGGACAAGCACCATCCACAAATCTGAAAGTTAAAAACTTAGGTTCCTAAGGAATGCACCACCTTTTCAGTTTGAGTCTTGGGTTTCTTCTTCATAAAACAAATATTCTTCTGTCATAAAAGAACAACATATGCAGTATTCATTTTACCTTCATATCCAATTACCTACTCATGTTACACATTGCTTCAGGAATTAATTATCCAGTAAATACAGAACACTTTGGACTGTATAATTCCTTTTACCTTCAATTTCATGTTATGCCTGTTAATAATCACTTAAAAAGTGTCCAACACGTGCAAATCTGATCTAGACTCAAAATTGTAACTGGATGGACAGATGAGATCAATATACCTTTCAGGTTTCTCAAATCCAAATCTGGCCCCAAAATAAAATGCCACGGCATGTAACCATGCATCACTGTGAACTGCAACCAAAGCCAACCAGTCTTTTTCATGCATTCCATCTCTGGCAAAGTTTATCCCCAGTGCAGGCTCAGGAAGCTCCGGAGGTACCTCCTCAGCAGGCAGGTTGACTTCCCAGTGCTCGCCAGGATACCCATACAGACAAAGGTTTTCCTTTTCTGAGACCAAAAGATTATACATTACACTTCCTCAACAAGATAAAACACAGTTTCGGCACTAGTATCTGGAATTTTAATGAATATAATTTTGCTACATGCACAAACAAGTACAAGACATTTTTAAGGAATATTTAAGTTTGCATCACAATTAGAATATAGACCAAAGGCTCACATCTATAGTTTTAGGAGGAAGAATAATACAAAAAATGGCATCGAAGCATGAAATAAACAAAAAGGAATAATTATGCAACAAGGTACAAAACAACAAATATACTTTAACTTCAAATTACCATTCCAATAATAAAAGTCATGCAATATCAAAAGCAACGAGCCTGACATGGATGAACTTATAAAACCAACAAACATGAGTAAATAGTTTAAATGGAGAATACAGTTAAGAATGTTGAAGTTCAAAAACTTCACCCTCATTTAAAATTTGCACACTTGTATTATGTTTGCATGTATTTGTGCTTTGAAATTTGCACACTTTTTAGACAATAAGCGGTCAGTTAGACTACGTTTGGGACCACATCTTGCTAGATTCAAGTAGATTTCAGATCAATATATTGAATTGACTTACATTTCAACAAGAAATATAGACATGGAAGTTGATTTTCCATTCATTTACAAGTTGAGCGAGAAAGTGGTAGTGTTTATGCATCTAGAAGACAACTACAGTAAACTATTTTCTACGATCTTAGCAGAATTCTTCATCTATAAAATTAACAAAACTCAATTGTAGTGCTTACTGAGCCCTTCAGAATGACACAATTATATCAAATATATTATAACCTCACTGAATTCCACATCCAATGGTTACAAAGTTTCAGAAACATGCATCAATTCTATGGGCATGCAATAATTCCACCAAGCAACTTTCTCAATTTGTCTGATAGTATTTTGTATTAATCTTAGCTCCAACTTAACAACAGAACTCTATAGCTGATTCAGTGATATCTTCACACCCCTACTGAGGCTGGTTGCCTGTGTTCTATCTACTTCTCACATATTTCCAATTGGCACTCAAGTAGTCTAATTATCTTGTGTTAAAGTATCGGGGAAAAGATGTTATTAATCCATTATACACAAAAATATCAGGTACTTTCTCATTTACTGATAATTATCCATTCATATCTATTCAGTTTGTTTTCCTCAAATATAACTTTGGCAAAATTTCAGGAAATTTATTACTTCAGATTCATGGAGATTTGCAAGGAATATAATAGTTCATCTTTTATCATAGTGAGGGATCGATAATTATTTATAGACACCAGCAGACTCTACTTTCTACGCTATTCAGTATTGTGCAAGTTCTTGAACTATAAAGGAAAAGGCTGGCGCCGGATATATATGGTCATTATTGTCTTTTTGATAAAAACTACAGTTAATCCCGTGTGGAAAATCAGCAAGAAATCATATCTGATTTATTGCTGATTCAGTTGACTTCCCTAGTTTATTTACTACCTTCTATATACCCATCAGATTAATTAGTCATTAATATAGAATTATCTCTTAACTAAATAGGAACATGTACTATTGTATAAATAGGAGCATATGGCACTCTATAAGATAATTGAATACAATTCAAACCTCTGAGATTGACAACTACACAGTGGAAACTTAAAGATGATCATCTATTCCTATCTCGCATAGACACATTATACTGCAAAGGCCTAACCTACACCGACTCTCAAAGCATCAAGTAGATAGCAATCAGTGAACAGGTGGTGAAAAACTCTTCAATTGGAATTCAGTCCTAAAGAAGCATTGGCTAATGATTGCATTATGTAACAAAAGAACAATGTGCCAATCTTGCAACAAACACATACGGAAAGTAACAATGCTTTGAAATTACTTTAAAAAATCCTACATTGGTCCATAAATTGTAAATGATTGGAAAACTTAGTCATCAAAGAATCAACCACCCATCAGTGGATACCAAGTTATCAAACCATCCCATGAATCGCGATAATTAATATACTTCAACCCGTTTCTAGGTTGAATAATATAACCCTAGAAGGCATATGGACTAAGAAAAGGAACAATATATCAAGCAATAGACTTACCGATGTGAAAGTCAACACAACTTCTTACACTCACTCCAACATCAAAACATCAATTTGCAAACTATCAAAAACATATCTCGAAAGAACACACTCAGATATGCTCACTGATTACCAATATGTAAATCTCCGGCTAAACCCTAAAATTCAGAACACTGACAAACAAACCAAAACACAGAACCCAGTAATTGTGCTCATTAAGTGAAACCTAGAATCCTATTAGCTACATATTCCACTCTACCCAACATAACCATTGACAATCGATTCAACTAGCAATAAAAAAAATTCAAATTCAGCTAAACTCAAGGCAAAACAAAAGAAAACAGTATCAACAGCAACAGTAAATTAACAGGTCCATTAATCTTCTTTTTTTCCACCTTAAGTCAAAATTACCAAAATTCTCAGATACAAAACCCAGTAATTGTGCTCATTAAGTGAAGGCTAGATTCCTATCAGCCGCGTATTCCACTCTACCCAACAGAACCATTAACAATCAATTCAACTAGCAAGAACAAAAATTTTCAAATTCAGCTAAACCCAAGATAAAACAAAACAAAACAGTACCAACAGCAACAGTAAATCAACAGGTCCATTAATCATTGTTGTCCACCTTCGGTCAAAATCACCAAAATTCACACACACAAAAACTCAATTCCCTTTCCTTTCCCGCATTTCCATTCCAAACAAACACACCACAATCAAAACAAAACTAGACGAACAAAATTCAACCCTCACCTGGATCGCACTGCTGGTAGAACTCGTCAACATCTGCAACCAAAGTCAAAATCCACAAACCAAAACATCAAAAAAAACAGCTCAAAAAACTCAATTACGCACAGAATTGAGAGCAGAGATCGAGAAAAAAAAAACAGCACCGGTGGTGAGGGCCTTAATCATGGCGGCTCTCCGTCCCTTGAAGTCCATGAACACCTCCTCGACCGTGCGAGGGTTGTACGGAACTCCGTCCATGGCCAGCGACGACGACGACGACGGCTCTAGGTTTCTGGGGAGCTTCTAGAGAGAGAAAGCGACTCTAAACCAGAGGAGAGAGAGAGAGATCGATAACAACAGAAGAGAGAATGCGACTGAGAGAGAAACACTTTCTAGAGAGAGAGAGAATAAAAAAAATAAAAAATAAAAGGAGGGAAATATTTGTGGGAAAAAAAATAGTGTAGTCGAGACGGGGCGGATTTGAATCGACGGGTTTAGCTGGATTTTATGAATTGGGGTCGGGTCCGCGATCCACGTCAGAGTTTTTTTTTTGATTTATTGGCGAGGGGAGATGTGGAAAATAGTTTCCACGTAGGCTCGTTGGAGGGCTGTGATGTTGACGCGTGGCTGTGTGTGTGCCGTTGATGTGGGAGATCGGTGGCTCCCACCAGACAGAGGGGAAAGATGGTATGGTTCACTGGTGTATGTCTACATCACCTTGAGAGACTAAATTAAACATAATAAAAAATTGTCATATATTATACTATTTATAATCCCGTGGGAACACCTCAACAGTTAGAGAGAGGCTTAAGTTTCAAACGCCGTTGTAATCTGGATAAACTATTATTTTTTACGTGAGTGTATCTTGTTGATTGCAATTTTTTATATAAATTTTAAAATGTTAATGAATGCCCTGGAATTATGAATGATTTTCTAATAATTTAATATTTAATATTTTTAAAAAAGTTTTTTATGTATCTTTTAATTAAATTTCGTAATTTATTTTTTCAGTTCAAATATTTGTATTTAAAATGATTTAATAAAAATCTCATTTCTTACTTTTATGAAAAATTTCACATATGGTTAAAAATACATATATTTTACATAAAAAGTTAAAGTTTATTGCAAGTTTTTTGTTTTTTGAACCAAACATTTCATTCATTCAAATTGAGTGAGACAATCCCCACACCCATAAATTGAACATATATAATATAGCATAACACAAGTCACAGTCTCCACAAACCCTTAACCACTGGGTCAACTTATGTTAATTGCAAGTTTTTTTTGTTATTAATGAAGTATATGTAAATAACACTGTTGCAAAAATGACACAATATATAACATATTTTTTTTCATTTTTCTTCTAAATTAACATTTTGACATTTCATATCATGTGGTGGAGCTTAATTTTGTGTTTAATTTATTTGTGTCTCATATTCATGATTGAAACGTAGAGCATTACTCGTGTGAAAATTACATACTAATGTGTAAATTATAGATTTATCAAAAATCTTTAATTTTAAAAAGGGTTAATTATAACTTACGATACCTAGTTGGAGGCATTTTACAAATTACTGTACCTATTTTAAAAAGTTTCGCTTGGACTCACCTAGTTACATTTTCTTACAATTTTACTCATTTCCGTTAGATTTAACTGATGTTGCTGCTAATTTTTTTCAAAATGACAAAAATACCCTCTTTAGTCTTTTTCTAACTGTTCTCCAACCCACCATTCTCTGCAACCCACACCCACTGATTTTTCCAAACTCACATTAGATTTAGATTTTGTTTTTCTAATTTCAATTTGATTTGAGAAAAGTTAGTCCCAAAACCCAAAATGCTT
>JAYMTP010007732.1:0-10719 GCA_036897365.1 Geranium brycei | reverse complement strand
ACCCCCCGGCTCCCAAAAAAAAAACAAACACAAAAAAAAAAAAAAAAAAAAAAAAAAAAAATAATAAAAATAAAAAAAAAAAAAAAAAAAAAAACACAACCCAACACCCCCCCCCCCCCCCCCCCCGCAAATATCTCCAAAACTAAAATCCCCAATTAAATGTAAATCCATGCTAAATACACAATCAACGACAAAACTCATAACTTTACTAATTGAAACTGATCCGAACCGACCAGAGGCAAAATCGAGAGATGGGTTTGGAGAAATACCCATTTTTTTGATGAAGGAAAGCGGGAAATTGCATCTTCAAGTACGTGCAAGCACAAATCACCAGAAGCACCACCGTCAAAAACGAGTGGAAATTGAAAAGCGCCGACTGCAAAAAAAAAACCAGAATCGAGAATTGGAATCAGAAAATTTTCAATCGAATCGAAACGCTCCATTGGATCTAAATCAAAACTCGAAATCGTCACCATATCGTCGTCGTCGTCCCCGAATCGGCGCTTCTTCGATCTCGTTCAGATCTGGAAGTGTGTTGAAGAACAAACCCAGAGAAAAAAACAAGAAGCAAAATTCAAACGACAGCGTTTTATTAGTGGTGGTAATGTCATTAATGCAGACAATCTTAATTCTAAATACAAAAACAATTTATTTAATTAGTCAATGTTCAACATATATTTTAAATGAATTATATCATACAACTTAGACCTTGTATAAATTTTAATTACCACCTCAATTACACACACAACTGTTCATAGCATTCGTTTTTGGTAAATGCAAAAACAAAAGCATGTAAGCAATTTCAATGAATCAACGTATGAAACTGAAATTTATGTTTTATCAAAAACAAAGATCTATTAGAACGTCAGCAGAACTGTACAAAACGAATTTTATGCAAAATTACTATCTAATTTTCGAGTTAATCAATCGATTAATCTTTCGTAATAAAAAATTCATAAGTTTAAAAAAATAATGTGAACTAAGAACAACATACTATTTTGTTTTAAGAAACATAAGTAATAAAAAAAACAAATGTTCAACAAAATAGGTAAATGAACAAAATCGCACAAACTTAGACCGTGTACAGATTCATCTATGATTTTCACTCATAAATTATAGTTCATAGAAAAAACATTATATTTTTCGTTTTTGATGGCAGTTAAAAATCAATGGCAAATATAACAACAACAATGCTGTTTTCTAACCTTGGAAGAAATTGATACCGCTTTCCCTTGTTTGGCACCTTTGCTCCGACATGAGTTGATCGAACCCTATAAGGCTAGTCTCCAGTTGTATCCTAAGTTACTTCCTTAATTCTCAACTCTAGTTACAAAAACAAATAGTGTTATAAGGATCCATGAAGATATTATTACTTCCCTATTAATCCAATTAATTCCTAATTAGTCTAAGTAATTATCTATTCCGCAAAACACACACACCCGCCGAAATTTGCGTTCACCACGTCGAAACCCGAAACCCCAGCACTGAGAAACGATTTCTACACAAATTTACACAAAATTAAACAACAAAATAACCGGAACAGAGGCTTAAGGGTTTTCAATTCTCACCGTTACCTGAAGGGCGGCGGTCAAATTCACGAAGATGTTGGCTGGAGAAGGAATTGAAATGCGCGATACCCAGACTCAACCACCGCACGAAGCAATTTGCTTGATTTGAGTAGCGTTGCCTGATTCAACAGGAAAAAAAATAATCGATCGGCACAACCTAAACAAATATTCCTCTCCGAAAACTATAACGGAATTCCTGGCAGCAACCACCGCTAATCTTCTCGCTGTCGAAGCCTGACAACCCTAGATCAGGATATGGCATTTTTTCCCATATATCAATAGAGAATCCGAAAGGTTACAACCTTCCATTCATTTCATTCATTACACCTGGTAGGTGTAAAATATGGAGCAGCTAAAATATAAATAACTGACTCACCACAATTTAAAAACACAATAAAGAAGGAATAAGAACAGTGCAACGTGTACAAAGTGCCTATGCTTTTTATATACAATAATGATTATTTTTTTATTAAATTTAATCATGTAATTAAATAAAAAAATACAATAACTATTCGTTTATTCCAAAGTAAAGTTAAACTCATTGAACCAAGTTGAACAAAATTGGACAATTACTCTTCTTTCTAAATTCGAACCCAATATTGACTTTTTGCTCGTTGGAATCCAAGGTCGAGCCAAACATATTTTAACTAACATAAATTATATTAATTTAGAATTCGATTTGATTCGTTTATATATTGATATTGATAGTTAGATATTTTAAACAACTTGTCAAAATAATCTCTAATGATCAATAGATCATTCAATACTCTTACGACATTTTTTAGCGGTCCACAGACTAAACTAATTAAAGTACGCCACTAAAAGTGTAGATCTGAACAAAAACATGAATCCACAAAAATTCTCAAACTCGATATGAAGCTATTTTAGTTTAATGTGACAATTATAATAATTTAAAATTCGATAAAAATTGGAATACAAGTTTAAAATTCCCAAACTCGATGAAATTTTTTGAATTACTATACTTTCTAAATTTGAAACTAAAGTTAAGTTTTTGCTCGTTTGAATCCAAGCTCGAGCCGAACATATGTTTTAATTAAAATAATTTAAAATTCGATTTGATTTGTTTATATCTTGATATTGATTGTTATATACTGTTAACAACTTGTCAAAATAATCTCTGATGATCAATTGGTCATTAAATACTCTTTTGACATTTTTACCAGTCTAGAGGTTGAACTAATTAAAAAAAATGAAGTGTAGTTAAACAGAGCATTACACATGATTAAACCTACTATACATGCAATAAAATATACATATCTATATGATGAAATGTAATATAACTATGTATCAAATAATTACAATAAAATCTATCAATATTTATGATGAAATATGAGAACATGCAAAATGGAGAAAAAAATACATGCAAATCATATAATGAAATGCAATAACTCTATCAAATACTCATAACAAAATCTATCAATATTTAAATGAAATATTAATTAGGACATGTCTAATGATTTATGATAACTCATAATAAAATCTTGTAATTTGTAAAAGTCTTAAGGTTATTTTTTTTCTCAACATCCCTATATATTTAAAATGTATTCAAAAGACGGTGGAACCATTAGTCCGTTTTTGTGGAAGAAAAATTAATTTTTCAAATGAAATCAACCGAAAAAGTCCATACTAACCAAACTTACATAAACAAGGACACAAGAAAAAAGAAGAGAGCATTGATTTTTGGAGGTTGATGGGTTGGAATTGGTTTTGGGTATTAAATTGTTTTGTTTTATATTGAATCACTCTCAATATATTGTATTGTTTTTGCACCTTTAAAAATACACAATCACAGGCTCTCATTTTTGGAAAAGAAAATGTTTGGCATTTCTGCTTCTATGATATTTTGTCGTAGAGAATTGGGTTTTTGGAGCAATGGAGCTTCGATGAGTCAATTCAATCGCCTTAGGCCGGTCGAGAGCCCTCCGGTCAAGGCTAAGCCAAGTGGGTTCCTTTCGATTTCAGGTAATTAGGACAGGAAATCCCCTATGTTCGCTTCGGAGAATAATTTCTGGATCCACCCTAAGTTCAATTAAGAAATTTCGGTACATGGTTTTTTTTTAATGTTACATTATTTTTTCTAACTACCTTTAAACTCACCTCACCCAAATACCGTACTGAGTCTCGAACCCTAGTCTGAACCCAGGGAGCGAGCAGTGCCAACCACTAGGCCACGCTCAAACTGGTTGGTACATGGGTTTTGTTCTTTAGGTTAGATTCATAATAAATATGGACCGTTGATAACATATATATTAATTTATGCGCTTTTCTATATGTATGAATTGGGACATTTGTTTTTGGTAGGTAAAAAGTGTAGAGCAACCAAGGCAATGGCTTCTCCAACAGTTTCTACTCCAAAGAGAGAAACGGATCCGAAGAAACGAATAGTGATCACCGGAATGGGTTTGGTTTCGGTTTTTGGCAATGACGTTGACATGTACTACGACAGGCTTCTCGCCGGAGAGAGTGGAGTCAGCGTCATCGACAAGTTCGATGCTTCGAACCTGCCTGTCCGAATCGCGGGTCAGATTCGGGGGTTTTCTTCGAAAGGGTACATCGATGGCAAGAACGATCGTCGTCTTGACGATTGTTGGAGATACTGTTTGGTTGCCGGAAAGATGGCGCTTGAAAATGCCAATCTTGGACCCGAAGTTCTAAAATCGGTACGTCACGCGCTTCACATTCAAGTCATGATCACGTATTTTAGACGCGGGACACTGACAGTAGATGAGTTGAAATGACGGGTCAGATTCGTCCCGCATCCTCATTTCTTGTTGATGATTGGGTAGAGTTCTTGCGTAACGCGAATGTTTTCAATATGATCCGCACGTGAAAAAAGAGTTTAGAGTATGGTATTTAAGATATATAATATAACTCGAATATGCATCTGTCTATTAGTTTGAGCTTTTAATTGTACCATAGTAATAATCTCCAGAGATATCCTCCATGACATATTGTCTTGGGCCAAAGGCCCATTCAAGGATGTAGACGAGCTCGAGTTCGAGTTCGATTGGATCAGGAATCGACTTATGAACTCAACATTTATATATCTTCACTTATCAACTTAACATACATATTATTGTGGATGGTGTAGATGGACAGGAAAAAGGTTGGAGTGATGGTAGGAACGATGCTGGGAGGGGGGAAATCGTTTTGTAACGGAGTGGAAAGCCTTGCCTTGAAGAGAGGATACAAGAAGGTGTCTCCATTTGCCGCTCCGTATTCGGTACCCAGCATGGGCTCTGCACTGCTTGCCATAGACTGTGACCTGAGGGGGCCTAATTACTCCGCATCCGCGGCTTGCGCCACCTCCAACTTGTGCTTCTACGAGGCCGCCAATCTCATCCACACCGGCGAAGCACAAATCATGGTGGCTGGCGGGACCGAGGCCCCGCTTATCTCAGCCGGCTTTATCGGCCTTATATCTTCTCGTGGCATGTCTCGGAGGAACCACGATCCCCGAAGAGCTTCCAGGCCTTGGAGCAGAAACCGGGATGGTTATGTCTTGGGAGAAGGTTCTGCCGTTCTGGTAATCAGGGTTGGCTCAATGGTTCTTGAGGCCTAGAGCAAAAATGATTGATATAGTATTATTTAGAGAATTCATTTTCAAAATGGGCCTAAAATATTTAAATTTGGGGCATTTTTTATTATATCTGGACCATATTTTTTCGGTGGGCCTAAAGCAATTGCCTCACCTGCCTTGTGGACGACCTTGTGTCCTTAGTTATATTTTCTCGTGTTACGAACTCTGGTTAATAGTACCGCTGGCATGAGGATTGGAACCAACGGGGTTTTCACGGTCCGGTTTTAAATTGAACCGGTTGAAAATCAAACCTAATCGATCATTTCGGTTCTGTTTGAAACCGGTTAATTTTTGGTTCACTATGGTTAATTTTATTGAAACCGGGTTTCGTGAGTTTTGCATTTTTGGGCGAGATTTGACCTAAGACTTGAATTATTTTTTGTCTGCTCACTAACTTTATAGTTCCAATTGTTGAAGATTTATGGCCTACAATGCTTCAAATGACAAAACTAATCGGTTTTGATTTTCAGTTCAATTTTCTAACGGTTCCACCTTTGAGAACTCAAACTTAAACAGTTCAAATTCGGTTTCGGCTCTACTCGAACCATTATGAACCGGTTTTGTTTAGTTCGAGATTTTATATCTTCAATTCGGTCTGGTGCAATCCCGTTTTCTCGATTTGTTTTATTTCGCAACCCTAGAAATGAGGGATCTTATCTTATTATGTTTATTACACGAGGTCTCTGTCAGTTACATTGACTTTATATATGATGATGACATTTTTTGTTGTTTGTTTTGATTTTGGTGTTTGATTTGGAAGATCATGGAGAGCTTGGAGAGTGCAATGAGAAGAGGAGCCAATATAGTTTGTGAGTATTTGGGAGGTGCTGTGACTTGTGATGCTCATCACTATGCTTATCCACATCCTGATGGACTTGAAGCCTCCACTTGCATTACCAAGAGTCTGAAAGATGCTGGAGTTTCTCCTGAAGAGGTTAGACTTTAATAGATTAGGGTTTTTAATGGGTTGGGTTTTGAAATCGTTAAAACTCGACTCACGTAAAAACTCAAACTGATAAGTGAAGACTTTAACATATTATAGACTTTGCACATGAATTGGTGGTAGGGGTGTCCATGGTTTCAGAACCAGATCAAACTATCCAGAAATCAGACCGAACTGCAGGTCACCTCGGTTCTTGAATTTGAGGAACACAAATTATAACCATGCGAGTGGGTTCAGTCCGGTTCTAACCTGTTCCGGACGGTTTGATTATGCGGTTCTAACGGATTGATTTTAAGCCTTCAATTTAGGCTCGGTTTACGGGAAAAAAACTTCAAATTTGTAAATATAAGAAAATAGTAACAAAAACGAAATGTTATGGCTTAAATATTATAATCTACTTGAAATGTAAGGTCTGCAAATCAGCCCAATGTTATAGTTGGAAATACGTGCATGTATACATGTAAGTCAAATTGATGATATAGGCTTTTTAATTGTAGAGTGGCTCGATATATTTATCCGTATTATCTTTCTTAAATAGGTGAACTATGTGAATTGCCACGCAATATCGACACGTGTAGGGGATTTGCCAGAGGTTAAAGCAATCAAAAGGGTTTTCAAGGACACTTCCGAGTTGAAGATGAATGCAACAAAGGCAAGAAATTAATTAAAGTTAAGAATATATATATAATGGTTTTTGATTTAGTTACAAGAATGATGCAACGGCTATATTTTGACGCTTAACACTTTGAATGATTTAAAAAAAGATGCAGTTAATTTCCATACATTTGAAAAACACTAAGTTTTTTATAAATTTAGTGATCGATTGATAAGTCAAAAATTAGCTCGAGAAACTACCTCAAGGTTGGAGGGGGCCGAGTTACTGATGTAAGATGGATACGTTCGAATCGAAAACAAAAAGAATTCGTGTATATATTTCATAGAAACGTGTTCTGGTTTCAGTCGATGATAGGGCATAGCTTTGGAGCTGCTGGTGGATTGGAAGCAATAGCAACTATTAAAGCAATCAACACTGGTTGGCTTCATCCAACCATTAACCAAGATGTAATGAACAATCTTTGATTTTCATATATTTATTAAAAAACTCGATTCGCTTAAAAGCTGGTACTGATAGACAGACTCTCTTAAACTTTTATTTTAAACCAATTTTTTTAGTTCACATTTTAATGTGTTTTTTTCCTTTTCTTTTCTCCCATAGGACTTGGATCCTTATGTCACTATCGACACGGTTCCTGAGGTGAAAAAACAGCACGAAGTTAACGTTGGTATATATCTTTATCATGTCTTAAATTCAAATGTTTGTACGAAAATATTAAGATTCACGCGTGTGAAATTGTGCACGATGACCTTATTAGGTTTTTTTAAAATTCTTGCAGCTATATCTAACTCGTTTGGCTTTGGCGGGCACAATGCGGTGATCGTCTTGGCCCCCTTTAAACCCTAAGGAAGACTTAACCTAAAAACTCAAATTAATAGACAACGACTCAAGGATTCAGTGACAAGATCGAGTTTTCTTTATTTGATCAGCAATATTATTGATATGTAGATTAGAACAAACGATCTCACGCTTATTACATAAGTATTTGTCACTCCATCTACAACTCTTGGTTGATGACAAATTGTATTACAATATATAACTAGTCTATTAACTGTGTTACAATATGAAACTGTAACGAGTCTATTGTCTATCAGTTTAAACTTTTAATTGAGTTAATCATTTGATACTTTGTACTTTTGGTTTACCTTTGCTAATAAAACTTGACTACGCGTCTCTCATTGATACATGGACAGAAATCGAATATTCAAGATTTGAAGGACTCAGAATATTTTCACTCGATTCTGATTCTGATTCTTGGATAATTATTGTCACTTGTGCTGCCGAATTACTAGTAACCTCTGAGGTAGCACCCTCGATATATTGTTGTTGTGATACATTTTGTGACATCACGGGGGCAAGGGCAGACGGGGATGGATATGAAACTCGTGACTGCACGAAGGGCCAGAAACGACGAAAGATCTGCAGAGCGGACAAGTTGAGTTCGAGCGTAGCCAGTGGCGTATGCAGTCGAAATGGAACACGTGCATGCAAGACGGGACTTGGAGGAGCTCCTCCTTCATCTCGAACTCTCCCAGACAAATACAGCATCTGCAGATTTATGCTTATTACATGAGGTCTCTGTCACATCACCCATATCGTTCATTGTGTTACCTAACTTTCACAGCCAGAATCTTTAACTCGAATTTTGAGAAGATCTATAGATATGGGAGACTTACTGTGAATCTCTTGCTCGTAGCTCTTCATCGAACAAGACTGTTGGGAACCTTCCCTTGATCTCCCCCTTCAGACTCATCTGGCAAGACTGATCAAGAACACAAAAAAAACACTTTTCATGTTTTTGCAACTTATCACTCTTAAAGTAAAAAGTGTTTCAATTCATCAAATTAATTTATATTTGGGGTAAATGCATATGACTACCTTTAACTATCAGTTACACAATACATGATTACCCAATGTTTTTTTCTTACACATGTTTACCCAGATAAATTTTTTACGAACATGAAGATACCAAAATGGACGAAAAATTGAGTTACGTCCAAGATATGTCAGTTACTCTCCTTTTCCCTTCCCAAAATGCCCTTACTCACCTTCTTCCACCCCAAACTTCCCAAAATGGCTCCAAATAATGCTCTTACTGACCTCAATAAAACCATTTTTATGCATATCTTGAAATGTTCAAAATAGATCGATAATTACAACATAATCATAAAAGGTTCAAAAGACATACCTATATTATATCATGGACAAGCTAATTATCGAAGTTTCAAATTTTAACAAAAAAGATTGGGAACTCAATTTTACGTTCCATTTTGTATCTCCATGTTCATAAAAAAATTATTTGAGTAAGAATGTGTAAGAAAAAAATATTGGTAGTCATGTGTTTGTGACTGATAGTTAAAGGTAACCATCTGCAATTACCCCTTTATATTTATACTATGCAAATTAATATGAATTATCTCTATAAATTAAATTTAAAAAAAAAAATATTATTCGCATTTAAAGGTTAATATTTGGTTAAAACTGTAAATATAATTCAAAATAAATATTTTTATTAGCAAACTAATGAAATATTATTCATACACAAAATATTATTTCTGTACAGATTTCCAGGGTAATTTGCTTCCTAAAAATTATTATTTGGTAATTTGGATAATTTATAGAAGGGAAAAAGACATTTTACTTTACATAAATATGAATGTTACACACTTTGTCACTTTAACTTTTTTTTCTTTTAGTACCCTAACTTGTATTTTAAAACATTTTACTACACTTGACCATGCTATTCTCGAACAGAATTTAGCATCAAAATGTTTATGTATTACATAAAGGCTCTGACACTTCACTCACAACTTTGAAGAGGATGTTTATACTTACCGAAGCGACATAAGTAATAGCATGATCGAAACTCCTGGGGAGTGCGGAGGGGGGAGTCGAGTACCTAGAAGCCCTCCTCTTGAGGTAGAACAAGTAGAACAACAAGAAGAGAATGATCGAGAAGAGGATTGGAATTGAGAAGATGAACGCTTGGTAAAGTTTCAGTTGAAGCGCCCGAGGGTACAGGCGAGGAGGGGGCGGAGTCCGAGAAAAACCCATCGGTCGCCCCCCAAAAAACCTACACGGAAAGAAAACCGAGAGAGAATGAGATGGGAGAGGCACAAGGGCCTTCTTGTTAAGTGTAATTCACAAGAGAGGTTTGTGAGACATAAAATATATAAATTGCATGATATGCTATAGATTCTTATAACTTTACTTTCAAGAATGGGACAACCCCATAACTCTCCCACTAAAATGTCAGGACCCTCACACCATCCACTCACCCCTCTCATGTCTTCTTCATCATCCTATAGGCACCAAAACTTGTCCCAATCACATCATAATTGTACAGCAATACAGGAGCATCATTTGCTCGGAACACGGACAGTTCAGTGCACGAAACTCTCATTATTATTCGATCTCAAATAGCGGAATAAATCATTTGCACACACAATTTTAAAACAGGGAAATTTGAAAAAGAACACTTTTTTTTAAAGACTGGATTATATGCAGGATTGAGATCCACACTTAAAATGTTATCTTGTTAGTTGAGTTTGTTCGTAAAATTTATATGCATATTTTTACTTTTAAATTATTTTTATGTGAGTTTATATACTTCCAACACTACCCTTAAGCAAAAGGAGTGGCAGTTCATCGTCTAAATTGTTTAATTCTTATACATTTGCAAAATATAAATAATATTTTATTAATTTATTAAAACAAATGTTTATTTTAAGTTTTAGGGAAAATGACATCTTGATACAGCTAAGTATATGCCATTTTCACTTTAGTACACTTAACTATCATTTTAGCTTGTGTAGTGTGCTAAGTATTTAAAATTTTCACTTTAGTAAACCCCATTCAATTATGTTAATTTTTTCATTAATTTCTTTCAACCCTAACTCATATTTAATTTTTTAATATTAATTATTAATTAAAAATGTATATTAAAAAATATATTATATTGTTAGTTTTAAAATATATTTTAAAATTAGTA
>JAYMTP010007731.1:0-10719 GCA_036897365.1 Geranium brycei | reverse complement strand
ATGCAGAACCTATTGGGTTGTTGCCGGAGGAGGTGGTCGTGGCGGCGCCGCCGAACCATTGAGGTTTGATTTGAGAGTAATGGGTAATGTGAATGTGAGCGATATGAAAGGGGGGGAGTGTTCACTAGGTGCTTGATGAAAGTCCTGACTGAGAGACAGAAATAGAGAGGGTATCATGGGGATGAGAGAAAGGGACAAGAGAAAACCTCCAAAGGGCCAAGAACTGGAACCAATGTTTTGATTTCTTACAGCTATTTTATTTTTATTAGACCAACCAGACATATATACATAGGGATAAAACCTATTGGGATGGCACATACTTGGTTTTTGAGTCTAATTTATATGTATCCGTTTGTGTGATTAGTATGTGAGGTATTTATTACATCAGCCCCCAAGTTAACTATGTTTCAAATTCAATGCTATATTGTTTGTTCAATTGGGGTGACTAATTTCCACGCGTTTGTTCATCCTATTTTTGTTTTTGGGTTCCATCCTTGAAGTTTCAGATTTTGCTGTGTAAGTGAGTGTGCATTAGAGGGATAATTGTTTTAATCTTAGAGACAATCGACATACGTTCGCCACCACAATCAACATCTTTTGAACTTTAAAAGACCATCATTCCATCAGTTTTTGACATTAAAAATTGAGTTTTAATACGCCGATTTCATAATTAACTCTCGGTTTTGGTTGTCTCCTTCAATGCTCCTGAGTGCCTTGTCTCTTCTGATATTTATAGAATACTAGAAGTCTTGACATCTGAGAGAATATATACTTGAAACAAAACCCTCTATCAAAAGGTTGACTCTGTGCTCTCATTATGAGATTCTTGATTGTACGACCAAACAAATTGCCGTATGTTATTCGTCCAATCGGTATAAATGATCTCTACGACTTTGTTCTTCATACACTCGTTTATGGGTTTCGTCCTACAAGTTCCAGACTCTGATGTGCAAGCGGGCGCACATTAGGGAGACAACCATATTAACCTTAGAGGCGGCCAGCATACGTTTTCCACCACAGTCTAACCAAAGAAATTGCTTTCAAGTCAGTTGCCACCATACAACAACGTAGTTCCTTTCCAATTTTGCTCATCATCGACATCCAGATTCTAACGTTTATAATCGAGTTCTACTAGAGATGCAAAAAATTTACAAAATAGAAAACAGAGCTTTTGCAATAAACATTGTATAATGACTTTCTGCAAAATTGTATTAGTATATATGTATATGTATAGTTTTGCAATTTTCTATTTAATATTACTATAACTCAATCTATGATAGCTGTTTTCTCCAAGTAAATGCCCATTAAAACCTCCACTATTCAATTTAATCTCTTAGTTAGATTGATTTTTTTTTGGGTTAATGACATAAGTATGTCAAACTCTTTGTGATTCTCATTGAAGTATACCTACCCTACCACTTTTTTACCACACTCTAACTGATACATTGTTATAGATAAGACAACCTCCATTAATCCTAACAAAAATTTGATATAAAATATTAAAATACCATCCATGCATATCTTTGTTAGAATTAACGGACGTTTCCTTACATGTAATAAAATAGAAATTGAGGTGTAAAAACAAATAAAGTTAGATAGATTTAAATGAGAATCAAGTATATTTATTCGTCATTGTTCCAAATTCTTTTAAAATAACAGCCAGATTGAATTGTAATCATTGTTGTTTGCATTCACCTGTTTTCAAGAACACACTTACCAGGTTTTGGCCCTTTGTATCCGTTGTGAAATCAAGTAGCAGTCACTTTTGGGTAAGTGCCAAATTCATTAATAATTTTGATGCCATGATAAATAAAAACGAGTCTTCAAAGCTATGATTTTGTTTTTGAAAGTTTGATAAAATTAAGGTGAGTGGTGTGGTCCATTTAGGCGTTGGGGGTAAGATTTGTAGGTAGGATGGCTATGTATTTAGAGGTACGAACTAAAGTTTAGCCAAAAATTGGGACATTTAAGCTCAAAATGTAGCAAACTAGTGGTGATGGTGGAAGCTTTAGGATGGGTCTTAAAAGATGAAAGGTGGAGCAAAATTAAAGCTCACATGCAATCCATATGTTTTTCAAGTGCATGTTTTATGGGAGAAGAGGAGAGAAATAAAAATTCAGAACTGAAACATTTGATATGGTTCAATTTTATTTGAACTGATTAGCTTTTGGTTCAATTTGGTCGGTTTTATGTGAATTAAATTTTTGACTTTTTTGACTTATTTTTGAAATATTCAGTCGGAGCCCCCATCCGAACAAGCATCTATCCCTAACCCTCTCCATTTGAGGGGGAGTTTGTGCATCCCATCGCGCACTGCCAAAGTTAAAGTTATCGTAAAAGAAAGACGCCGCGTCCGAACACGTCTGCGTTAAATTAGAATTCACGTCCGAACATACTAACTCGAGTAAAATTAGTTCATGCCCCCCTCCCCCTAAATACTTTTAGGCATCAACCTTTTCTTGTACAGTTTCTTCCCAGTAAAAAAAAGATTACTTACAATTGCATTATAAGATTTGCTAGGCTTGTTCAAGTTCGAGCGAATATCACATCTCCGCGCCTAAATGCAACACCCGAATTAGCTTGGGTAAAAGCTCTCGGCCCGTTAAAATCTATTTCTTAAGGTTTCCTCAGAAAATTTCGATTAAGGATAAACCCTTCAAAATTGGGGAATTTTTCATTTTCTTTTCCACTAAATACTCCAACGACTACATTCATTATTTTATTTTATTTTATTTCTTTTAGGTATTTAGTCGTTGTAGTGTTATAGGGACAGAAATGGTAATAGGTCAACTGCTAGTGATGAATTATCAGTTTTCACCCTCTCTCTATCTCTGCAATCCAATCCAAACATCCCCACAAGATAGCCTATCTTCTTTGGCCCATTAGAAGGAGCTTGCAATTTCATTCATTTTGCTCTCTTGAATAAAACTTTAAAAAAATTTCAGGTGGATATTATATGAAAATTTAAATTTTCAATTGCCCATTTTAGATTCAAGTATTATTTTGCTACCAAATAACCAAGATTTGAATGAAACTATTTCCAATCAATCTATATTCTATATAACTGAAACAATACATTTAAAATTTGTTGCAGTGGAGACTTGCAATATTTTATTCATCCATATACAGATTTTGGATTAAAAAAAGAAGAAGTCAAAGTGGTAAGTTCCAAACACAAAAGGGTTTTAACAAGAGTTAAAACAGATGGCAAAAGTTTTGCGTTCAGACTTGTATTGTGTAGTCACCTTCTGTACACAGCCTTTGTGTAGCATCATCCATGCACCAACATGCATATTAATAGAGAAACATGAATATTACGTCATGAGACGAGTAATGCCAAGGAGAAATTGCTGAAAACACAACTGAAGCAGGTTTGGTAAACAAAGTTGAAAACAGAAGTGAACAATTTATGGAAAAACAAGAAGATAAATGGTAAACAGAAGAAGACCTGAACAAGAAACAAAGAATTTACAGCCATTGTATATAGTGTTACTGATGACTTTTCTTTTTGTATTTTGTACATATATAATTTTTTTTCTCTAACAACTCTATTTGCAATAATATTATAATGCTGGAATATTATTGTAAAGAAGAAGAAAGAAGAAAAAAAGAAGTATTGAGTTTGAGAAATTAATGTGTGCTTGTATGTATTCAACGAGGAAGCTATGCATGGGGTTTAGGGGTTTGTTTGGCACTGTTGATTTGTTTTCTTATATGTGATTTGATGTACTTACACTTACTTTCCATGGAAACTTCCCACTTTGCAAGATGCTAAATGCTCTTGGAATTCAACATACAGCCAAACTTGAACTGTTTGGTTTGTGAAATCTTAAGACCTTACACTTTTCTCTTCTGGGTGCTGTTCTCTTCTGACTTGTGAGAGTGCCTTTTTTATAAGAAAAAAGTTGCTATTTCAGAAAAATCTCCTACACTAATCTTTATGTGACCCGCTAAAAATTAAATCGAACATGCCAAATTAATCTCGTCTTGACCAAATGGTATAGCCCTATTAGGAAATCTTAATATATTTTTTAATCAGCAAGTTGTGTATCAAAACCTGCATTGAATCAGATGGAGAGTTATGAGGCATGTCAAAGACTTCAACGAGAGCTTGTTAACAGAAAGATCCAATGTTTCGAGTTCCTAGCTTGTTGATCAATGTTGGATGTTCAATGACAATTATGGTTGACCACAAAATAGCTTTACAGTAATGCGTCACACAAAATTTACCATGAAAACGTAGCAAAAGCTGAATAAATATTCGAAACTGCCTTCTCAGTTCCACAAAAAAAGGGGGCATTTCTCTGAAAGTCTATGAGCAAGAGGGTGGTTTGCAATCGAGCCATCCACTTCCGATGCAGCTAATGAAATTCCCAACTGCTTGAAACTTAATGAACAAAAATGGAGGACATTTGGTATGTACAGAAGATCATTTTAATCATTGAAACAAATGCTAATAGGAAGAATAATAAGGATTGAGGAGAAAGACTGCTCCACAAATACTCTTTGGCTAGGTAGGTGAGGGATGAGCTCTGCAAGTCATAGAGCATTGACAATTTACAGAGCCAAACAAACTGAGGCTGAGAACTGCAAGTTGGTGTGAGCTGTGGTTCTTGGCCAATGGTTCCTACGGTAAAAACAACAATAATCATTATTGTTATACGTAAAGCTGAAGGTTTAAGTGTGAAATAATATCTGTACCAATGGGACGAGAAAGGACAATGACTTGAACCAATGACACCCTCAAAAGGTAATCAGATAACGGTCCTAGTTAACAATGAAAAGGGGAAGTGTCCTTTGAGCAGTCTTCAATGCCTATGAGGTATGGTATGTTGTCTATGGGCTCGTGATACTTTATTGCTTGAATATTTTTTTCAGTTAAATTGTAATGTCTATTTCCTATTTTCATTTGGATATTGAGTACCTAGACGTTGAGAGCATATTTATGCAATAAAACACAAAAAGGGGTTCGAAAAGAAGAGAAGTTATTAAATCATTTACATTTACCCAGGGGCATTTGGACATCTTACAGTAGAAGATTTTCAAAGTTATGCAAATACTCTCATCTACCAATGGGAAAAAACAACGAGGAAGCATTCTCTGAGAAAAAATGGAACTTTAGAACTTACCCTCACATCAAGAATTTCATGCAAGTGTGTCAACTGCATCTAGATTATTCTTCATGGACCATTGAGGTGGATAGAAGGAAGAGAATGATTTAAGATGAGAATGCCAAACCATTACTCTCGAGCAGCCATGTGGTACGCCTTCCATTTGGCTTTCATCCTCAATAATTTGTTCAATAAATGAGCTAGCCTGCACATACATATCAATCATTTTTAAGAAATGAAGCTAGCATCACAATGCAATGCAATTTCACTGATAAAATGACAAGACTTGGGATAAACAAAATATAAAGTCTCTCCTTTATGGGAAATAAAAGGTGGGTAGACCTGCAATGGGTGCCCTTTTTTCTTTCTTACCAAATACTGAATATTTACATGAATATGGTACATAATAGTTTCTCAGAGAAGGCACGACAAGCAACACCTCTTAGTCATCGAGTGATGGTTAATACTCTAGTTATTAAGAGATGCATATTCTTATTCCTATTTTATAAAGTAAACCAATTTTGTTCTGTTATGGTTAACCGGTAGAAGTAGGCTACGTGGTGCACATCTTCAACAGCAAGAGTATTGGATGTGTTAATATTGAGAAAGAGAACCAAAGAAGAACCAGAAGAAGAGACTAACTTGGAAATCTTCCTTGATTGTGTCTATCTGCCTAATAGGTTGCAGAGTTGGTCGGTGCCATCTCTTTAGATCCCAAAGAATGGTACTATTGAAAGCAAATCCTGACATGTCAGCATGAAATCTATAGGATCTCTCAGTTGATCGGTTGATGTGCCATCCAATAACTTGAGTCCCATTACAAACGGGCCCCTCCAGGATAGCTTTGCTTTTGTTTTCTGTAAATTTGGATACCATCCATGTTCCAAACCGCCTGTAAGTCAAAAACAAATTGAGTGATCTCACAAAGTTCAGAGAGAACAATTTGATGTAAGCATTTTTTTAAGATAATATATGTACAAAGCTTAATTGTTCACCAAGAAAGTATTGATGCAAAATTAATTAAAGTTGGAGATAGAAGTTTTAGGAAGAGATCTTAAGCAATACTCTACCAATAAAATTATCGTGCGTGTGTGAAGAAAGATTTCAGTCCCGCGGCCATCATAGATGCTAAAGCATGTGAATGAGACAAATAAATCCTAACTCCTGATCATTTTGTTTCTACAGTACTGCCAGCTGCATAAAACTGAAAACAAAAAATTGCACTTCTCTAGATTGTATTCCATTTATATCTTCTATTTTGACATGTATCCGTAAACCCTTCTTATATTCCATATCCTCACACTACAACCTTGAATGCCTTTATCATTAGACATTTAACTCTGTACACGTGCATTTCTTGTCCTTTATTGTCTCTATTTTGGGCAAGTGTGCATGTAAACATTGAATTGCCATTTACATGTGATTCTAGTCATACAATATACCCTCTTTACATACCTATAATTAAGTTTCAAATTTAATGGGTGATATAGTTTATACACTACAGTACTAAAGTCTAAAGGTATCCATTTTTATTGATGAATGTAATGGGATGTAAGTTAGATGATGCAGAACTCTTTTTTTTTCCTCTATATGAAAAGGCAAGCAAGGCATTTACTAATGCACTTAAATTAGAAAGGAAGCCCATACCATATTGTTAACTTCAAATTATAGCAGATAGGATTGAAATTTTGCTAGGAAAGATGCAGAAAACACACTGACATATTGGTTAATCACCCCTCACATGCATTATATAGTTAAAATGCATATATCAAGGATAAACTGTCTTGAGCTTAACCTTCCATTTGATTAGCATTGGTATGTCCTGATACATTTGTTAAGGGCATTTGAAACATCCTAAAGTGAATGGAAAATGCACAATTTGGAATTTTGGAATATGAATACTTAGTTTGGTTCAAACTTACATAGACTGGATGAAAGTTTTAAAAAATTATAATTAACTTTTCCTCCACACCATAAAGTTGGTGGGATTCCAAACAACTCCCCTAAGGGATGTTAGAATCCCCTCACTGTATTCTAAATTTTCCCCAAAACTAAAGACTATGCTCTCTCCCCTTACTTTCTCTTACTTGTGCCCCAACATCGTATTTTCATTTGGTTATAACTCTCTCTTATCAAAAATAGGTTGTGAAATGATGCCTTAAAGGGATCCCTTACCAAGAAGAGGGGGAAGGTGCAGAATCACTTAACTAACTTGCTAATAAAAACTGTAAAGAAGATTCCAAAGAGACAACTAGTACAGTTAAATTCGGGAAACCAAGGACGATGTATACATGTGCAAGTTTGCTCTACACCATCATAACCCCCCCGGTATAAATAAGAAATAAGTAAAGCCAATGGATTTAAATAAAACTGTTTTTCTCTGATATTTTCCATCGCGTGAACATGTGGCATGCTAAGGAGCAGAGTATATGTCATAGCATAAGAAGCTTAAGACAATCCCAACTTGGAACTCAAGAAAAGAGGGATATATTTTGGAGACAAAGTAAATAAATTTTAAGTACCTGATCTGCCTCATATGCTCAAAGAGATCAACTGAATAGATCTTATCATCATCTGCAAAGTAGACAATCCCATCAAGACTATGTGTTTCAATATGAGACAGTGCCACATTGCGTTGCTGAGCATTTCTATCTTTTATATCCGTCAAGTTTTTATTGCACACAAGATGTCTGTACATAATGCCAGTTCTCCTCAAAATGTCAGCGGTTTCCAATGATTGGGAGGTCATCTCCACTACTATCCATAACAGAGGAGGTGGTACATGCTTTAATGTATGCGCCAAAAGATTCAGATAATAGGTTTGAAATGGGCGGGCATATGTTGGGGTCACAATTATCAAAAGCTTCCTGGGCACCAACTTTGAATCTTGAATGAGAGGTTGATTGTCAGTGGCATCAGAAATCCCTTTAAGTTGTTCCTCAGCTTGTGACTCAGCCTTTGATTTGGAACTACTATTCAAACTCTCGTTGCCTATTTGTGGCGTCGCATTTCTTGTTATGATGTCATGCGACTGGAAATTCTTAATAGGGGATATAACCTCGAAGGTGAATGCTTGGTTTATCGACATGGATGAAGTCATCGACACAAATGGGGTAAGTCCAATAAAAATCCCAATCATAAAACAAATGAAGAAATGAAGAAGAGCCCTTCTCCAAACTTGACCTTTAACTTTTGACCTTTCAAGTGGTCGGGAAGATCTCTGTGAGAAAGCACCAAGAACATGAGCTAGAGAGTCTAATGAACCAGACAGAGAAGATAGCAATCCTCCTGATGGTGGGTGGTAATCTTGAGCATAAGATGAGGATTTCGACAAAGGAGAGGCAACTGAACAAGCTTCGCCATTCCTTAAAGTTCCTGGTCGAGGCACTGGAGACAAGGGTCTTCTAATAGATGCCATAGCCAGAAAATCACTTTGAATAATTCAATATAGCTGACTTTTTTCCTACAATGGTAATGCAATACTCAATAACCCCAGAAAGTATCCAAACTGATCACAACTCACAAACTCAACGTCCTTCTGACTAAAGCACCATGGGGGTATTTCGTCCACTGAGTATACAAAACCACAAACTAAATCCCAACTATTGACCAATCAAGATGGTCCATTTCCATTCCTTTTACTTAGTTATGATTTGGAACGGTACCATCCCTTTCCCCAAGTTTTCTCAGCATCCCAACAGAATAACTACACAACAATCACTAACATGTGTAACAGCCTAACTGCACCAAACTGATCAAACAAACAATAATCACAATCTATGCCCAGTGTGCCTCTATCCCTCTAGTGATCTATTGAAATTACACTTCCATTGCTGCACAGGAACACATTAAAGGGTATCAAAATAATGCACCACACTACATTGAATAAGCATCATGTAAGGTATCATCATAATCTCACAGTGCAACCAAAAGTGGCGGCCATCAAATAATTAGCATAACCAACTCAGGTTACATTGGGATCCCAAACAACGATCAATCCAAATCAAAATAATAAATCATTGATGCAACTCGTATCCGGTACAGACATGAAAAATGAAAGTAAAAATCCATAGGAGGTTCCTACAATCTAAAAAAATAAATCACAAGAACTTTTTTTGGAAACACTCAATCAATGAGATCCAGATCAACTAAATTCATAAATATTTTTTTTCAGAAAAGGAAAGCTCACCATGAGAAAGCAGAGACACAAGAATATTCAGAAAGACCAAAAACATTTCCTTTACCCCTAACAAAAACACATTTTCAAGAACCAAAAGTTACAAAAACTCTAC
This sequence comes from Geranium brycei, assembly GCA_036897365.1. Classification (NCBI taxonomy): domain Eukaryota; kingdom Viridiplantae; phylum Streptophyta; class Magnoliopsida; order Geraniales; family Geraniaceae; genus Geranium; species Geranium brycei. The sequence goes on along the minus strand of JAYMTP010007731.1, from coordinate 1,316 downwards.
AGAAACACATCGAAGAAGATCTCTTAGACAAGGCACAGAAAACATGAAAGCTGATCTGAATCTGAAACCAGAATCGAGCACCAGAACACATTTCAACCAACACTATCCACAACAAACGAGTGCAAATCAGGAACAAAAACCAAAGATCAAAACCTTCTTCTAAGCTGAATCCAGTCCAATCCAATTCAGATCCCGCCTTATCTTCCCAACGTCAAGGACCTCAGCTACTGCGAGACGAGGTCTGGCTCCAATGGCTATCGGCGGCGGAGCTGTGGTGGCTCCGGTGGCTCGGAGGAGGAGATCGACGGAGTGGCGGTGGCGAGGAAGGCGGAGAGAGAGGTGTGGGACAGAAGCTAATTATTAGTGCAAAATCAGTGTCCCTTTTCTGGGATTCAATTGCAAAATATTTTGTCAAAACCTTACCCATATTAATATTCCTATAAATAATAGCTATTTATTCTACGAGTATTTAATTTATTTGTAGATATATTACTTTGGTTACTGAATATGTAATTAGAAAATTTTCGATCAGGTGCCAAAAATTAATTATTAAATTAGAAAATATTTAATTAATTACTTACCCAGCAGAGATTTGCAATGATTCGCATTTGCAAACATATAGTCAACAAAATCAAATTAATTCCATGTCAACCGGAAGAAAAATAATAATATTAGGATAAATTTGTTGATGTCAGATAAACTTATTTCCATATTACACTAGTTGGAAAGTAGTACAGGGAGAATCACGGGAGGCGTAAAAATCATGAAAACTAATATAAGAGCGTCATATGACAGGGGGTCGGGTTTCATACTATACTATATAAGTGAAACATTATCAGAGAATGAGTGTAACGAGAGAGCCGTAAAATTAAAAATAAAATAAAATTTAATCCTGCCAGTTCAGTACGTCGTACCCTCTCTTTACTAATTTTTACAATTCTCACAAGATTAGAAAATTCTAACCAAATTTCTCCCCTAGTCCAATTAATTTGAAATTATTAGGTCTCTAAATTGGTTTTGGATCATAGGCTCTGAGTTTTGTGATATGCCAATTAAAATAAGTCCTTTAGGCCTATAATTTTTGGACTGCTATTATATCAACATTGCACAAGAAAATTATTTTAAGTATGTAACTTACAAATGTGTGAGAGAAATAATTTATGCAATATAAAAAATATTTTATATTTATATAAAAATAATAAGAAAACTTATTGGAAAAATTCACGTGTGGTATGTACCCTCTCGCTATACGCGATTAGGTTTTCGTCAAATATTGACGAGTCTCGCGGCGAATCTCGTCTGCGAGTGAGTTCTCA
>JAYMTP010007730.1:0-10720 GCA_036897365.1 Geranium brycei | reverse complement strand
AAGGCAATTACCAAATCCAAATCCAAAAGCCTTCCGTTTACGTTTCTCTAACTTCTATATCTTATAAACCTTTGTGAACCAGGTTCATGAATTGGCACTTGAAGCAGTCCCCATTCTTATTGTTGTTGGCATTCTGGTAATTTTATCAGCTTCGCGCGCTTCATTTAATCTTTGGGAAATGGAAATACCCCTGCTGTATACTATTACACTTTTGCAAGAGGGTGCTGTGCACTTTGTCAATGGTAAAATGGTCCTCTGAACTTGCCCATGAAATTAAGAATTAAATTTTTTTATAAAATAATTTTTAACATAAAAATAATTTTACTAAAAAATTAAATTACAAAATTTGATTATACAAATTTTAGTTAAAAGATATTTTCAGTTTTTTTTAAAAACATAATTCTTAATTTACGGGCAATTTCGTCAAATACACACATTTTGCACTAAAAATCAAAGTTCACAACACAATTTTGCCATTAACAAAGTACACAACACTCTTGCACAAGTGTGATACTATATAACAGGTTTTTGCCATTTTTCCTTTAATCTTCCGACTAAAATGACAGTTTCATTGTCCCTGACTTTTTGGCAATCACTTGGCTTCAGCTTTACATTGCGTCTTTCTCCATAGGGATGGGAGCAGTTCCCTGGGTTGTGATGTCTGAGGTAATCAGAATCTGTGACTATCTTTCTGAACAATTTGATCTCAGCGCTTATAATCTGAATACACAAACTGCATCTTGTTGCAGATATTTCCTATAAACATTAAAGGCACAGCCGGAAGCCTAGCAACACTAATGAACTGGTTCGGAGCATGGGCCGTTTCCTACACTTTTAACTTCCTCATGACCTGGAGCTCTTACGGTACATATATTCTAAAATTTCCATCGTTTTCTTTAGTCAAAGGTATCGCCGTTCACCCTCACAGCAGCAAATCAGCTGCAGACCATTTTTAGCTACGAGCAGTTGAGTTTAGGGAATGACAATACAAATAGTGCGATTGAAATGAAAACTGTGTTGGAATTTGCCTTGAATCAATCTGAACCCTTTTGCTGATCGGGGTTTCAGGGCACATAGTAGCCTCTTAAAAACGACAATCTCGCTGATATCCATTGTATTGGGCTTTGGGCTTCGATCTGTTCTTTTGGGCCTATTTTGGGTTTCAAATGAGTTTAGGGTTTTCTGTTTTCCTTTCTGATTAGTATTTAGGGTTACGTATCAAAAATGTTAAATAATTTGTAATCTAGACAAATAACTTGCAAAATCATCAATAAACTACCCCGTCCCCAAGGGGACACCCCAGCGGTTTGAGGCACACACTTTCCGAGAGGAGAGGTTGTGAGTTCGAACCTTGCCGGGTGTATGGGATGAGAGGATTTTCTGGTAGAATAGGAAAATAGTGTAATTATTCAAAAAAAATAAATCAATAAACTACCCCGCCTTTGCAACGTAACCAACATGTTGTTTAGTATATCATAACCACGTAAATCTGTGTTCTTGTTTCAGCAAACCTGTACTCGTGCCATTTTCAGGTACTTTTGTTCTTTATGCTGCAATCAACTTGATGGGTATACTGTTCATCGTCAAGGTGGTGCCTGAGACTAAGGGGAGGACTCTGGAGCAGATCCAAGCAGCAATCAACGCCTAGAGAACCCGAAAACCCAAGGCGAACGAAGCATCAGTAGAGTCAAGAGACGCACCTAGAAATAAGAACATTGCTGTGAAATTTATTTATGCGAACAGTCTGTGGTAGGAAAAACACATTGTTAGCTTATGCATGACTACAGGGAAATGGAAACGACAACCATGTTGTATGTTATTCTTTGCTCATTCTTTTTTTTGACAATTCTGAAAATCGAATTCAGGACATTGCATATGTGCAACAGGGCATGTCGGTATGAGGCGATTTTAGAGACCTGTATCATGTTTTCACTCTAATCCTCGTTCACAATTTTTATCCTCGCTCCGTATCCTGTCCTGACGGGTGGATTCTCCAATTCCCGCCTTGAAAATATATAATTGAATAAATAATTTTTTTTTAAAACCTGGAAATATATAATCAAAAAGTTAAGTTCATGCCATATAAAAATCAATTGAATAACATTTGACATAATAATTGGATTTTCTTTTTCTGTACTTATTTTTTATTTTATGTGTGAATAATTTAATATACATATATTAAATATTATATATATTTTTGAAAATGTATCGAGGACGAGAAGGGATAGGGAAGAGCCCGTTCCCACCCAAATCCGAACGAAATCTCTGTAACCCGACCCGTTTTCAGTAATTTTTGGAATGTTCCGTTCGGATTAGGGTAGGAACTAGGAACATCAGGTCCCATCAAGTTCAATAATTTTTAGCCATCTCTATTATTTATAGTCATTTTTTGGTCGAATGTGTGTGACTCTCTTTTCAAAATCTTATTATCTCCTTTTATAATATAATTTTCTCTTGACAAAAAATATATATCACTATGCTCATGGCTGATCCATTGCACTTTGCACATGTTAGCCTAACCAAACCGTATCCTAAACAATAATAAATAAGTAGAATTTCCTTATTTTACCCATTCAAACAGATCCAATAAATCAGCAAAATAATAATAACAACAAGTGGTCAATTAAATAAAATCAGCAAAAACAAAGGAGTCAAAGGTACTTAACCCCAAATCCTTAGTGATAGCTTCTTCCTCTGTTTCTGACCCCCAAAAGAGAGTAATTAAAACAAACAAACATCCATAGTTAGCAACCTTTGTTCCCCAGAATCACAGAGAAAAACATACATAGGAACTTTAAATATTTCATGACATTATCTTTATTTCATTTCCTAAAATAATGAACAGATAAAAAACAAACAAATCCATGTTTGCCAACAAATTCTTGTCTGTTTGGTACATTTGACAGCTAGAAAAAAATCATTTTCTTTCCTAATTTTCCCAAGAAAATGACACATCTCTCTCAACCCAGATCTCATCACATGTCTTGACCAAACCTGACCCAGAAAAGCCCATATTTGTACTATGAATACACAGTTCCTTGAAAAAAAATTCAAGTCTTGAGAAAATTTCATTTCTGAAGAAGCCATGGCCATGCATGAGAGAAGGCACTTGCTTGATGAAGAAGGGCAAAATGGGAACAAGGAGGAGCTGTGGATGGTCTATCTCAGCACATTTGTTGCTGTCTGTGGCTCTTATGTTTTTGGGACCTGTGTATGTACAAAAAAAACATTTACTGTATAGATTCAGTACCAAGATGATTCATGTTGTGTAATGAATTCTGTGTTTTTTGCAGATTGGGTATTCATCACCTGTGCAGACTGATATCAGCAAAGATCTCGGTCTATCGATAGGCGAGGTATGCAGTTTTTTCTGCACCGTTAATTAAAATCCGTCGAAACAGACAGAAAAAGGGTCATGTGATTCGTGACCTCTCATTTTTTAAAACGACATAACTGATCTTTGAAGAAAAATGTATTTTATATAATTTTTTAATTTAAAGGGTATTTTCGTCTTTTAATTTACTTCTACCAATGTCGTTAAACATGTACACGGTAACACATACACTCCATATAAAAGCGGAATGAAGTTAGGGACAATCTTATTTTATTACAGTTGAATATACCTCTTTCTCACTTTAACTACAGTTGGTTCAGATTCGTCTCACTTAACAACGGTTGAGAATATTTTCGTATCACTTTACTGCATTCTGTTTTGATTTTCACTTAACACCATTAGTTTTCTTTGCGAAATGACCAAATTACCCCTGATAGTTAAGTGAGAAAGATGTGCACTCGACCGTAGTAAAATGAGATTTATCTCTGGATGTCATTATGTTTTAACTATTTATGATGTCTATTAACTGTGATGCAACATTCCAAAACATCATCAAAGCTGTGAGTGTCATCTTTCTTAAACTCATAACCCACCACAGAAGCTGTAGAAAGACAGTGATTTCAGATGTTATTTTGTTATGAGCTACTTATGATGTTATTTTGAAACTATTCATGAAATGTGAACCTATACTGTTATGAAACATTCAGAAACAACATCAGAACTATGAGTATGATTTTTTGTTGAACTCATAATCCATAACATTATGCTGAAACTGTGATGGTTTATCTGAAAATGCAGTACTCAATGTTTGGTTCAGTATTGAATATTGGCGCAATAGTTGGCGCAATCACGAGTGGAAACGTGGCAGATTTCATCGGTCGCAAAGGGGTATGGAAAAAAAAACAAGGGAAAATTACAGTTCACTATCCTTAAGTATTTAGTACTTTCACACATTATTACCCTATACTATTTTCACTGGCGGATCACTGCTTTTAATTATTCAATTTTGTAAATCGCCGCTCTGTACTATTTTTACAAACGGATCACTACCCTTGATTACTCTGATTTTCAATTCGCTATAATGTACTATCTTCTTTAGCAATTCGCTACCCTACTATATCGTTTTGTCGCTTTGTGGCTAGTTTTGTTAAAAATTATGTGAAATGACTAAAATACCCCTAATTCCCATTCACATAAAACCAGACCCTAGCACGAACCTCACTATGCCTCAAGTCGCGCGCCTTGCGCATTCATGACAACGTCATATGTCGTGGCAAGAGCCTTCCAGGCGGCGGATCAACTACTTTCCCGTCCACGCCCCTCTTCCCTGCCTCAACAACTAGCAAGATTTAGGGGCGGTGAGGTTTGCACTAGGGCCCGGTTTTGTGTAGGGGAGAATTTGGGGGTATTTTAGTCTTTTCATGTCATTTTAAACAGAATTAGTCACAATGCAACAAAACGATGTAACAAGATTGTAAATTACAAAAGGAAATGCTACTGCAGTGTTCTAAACATCCCCGACTTGTCTGATTAATCTTTGATTAATTCTCTGTTGAACTGTAATTTCAACCCGAAAGTCAACTTACCAATGAAGAACAAAATGCAATATGCAGAACTTAGTGTGTATGCAATGTATATATGCAGGCAATGAGGCTATCCAGTGTTTTCTGTGCTGCAGGATGGCTTGCTATATACTTGGCCAAGGTTTGTGTACCGTCACTCTTACCTTAACATCTTCGAATCCAATTTTCAGGACACGAAACCTTAATTTTCTGTATCTGACATCACATTAGGGTCCTCTGTCTTTGGATCTTGGGAGGCTCGCAACAGGATATGGAATGGGAGTTTTTTCCTATGTGGTATGTATATGCATTATTTTAGCTCTACATGTACTAGTTTTTTCCGTTAGCCTTTGATTAATTATTTCCGACTAATCCTAAATTAGTCCCCAAAAGGTCTCCCTGCTTGACTAGCGTCTCGCGTTTTTTTAAACCCCGTTGTTTCCTATAAAATTCACCAAAAAAATGTCACTGATATGTTCTGCCCCGATAATAAGGTACCTGTTTTTATAGCTGAAATTGCACCAAAGAACCTACGAGGGGCGCTAACAACCCTTAATCAGGTAAATACAAATTCAAGAACCAATTTATCTCATCGATTTTTTGGGATAATTGCAAAATTAAAGGTGTAGTATCTCATTTTTGCAACTATCTCTGGATTTTTTTAAGCTTCTGCAATGAATTTTCAGATTGTTATAGTTTAGTTTATGATTATGCAGCTCATGATCGTTAGTGGAGTCTCCGTCACATTCGTAATTGGGACTATGATTCCATGGAGGGTTTTAGCACTGATAGGTCAGATTCATGAACTCTATAATAGTCTTTACAATGAGATGATGATAACTTGCATTGCAAGTTATGGTGTCATGTTGCTCACTCAAGAAAGTGTTTGCAGGAATTGTGCCATGTGCTATTCTGCTTATTGGTCTCTTCTTCATCCCCGAGTCTCCGCGATACCTCGTAAGAAATGACAAGACATGTCCTAGGTTTTGTTACCTTAACGTTGTACCAGATTTGACATGAAGAGAATGACCTTGATTCATGAATGTTGCAGGCAAAGACAGGGAGCGGGAGCGAGTTCAAGTCCGCGCTGCAGAAGCTTCGTGGCAAGGGAGTTGACATAACTAAGGAAGCTGCTGAAATCCAGGTTTGTTAAGAGTCTCGCGTCGAAAAGATCTGAATTGCGTACTTATTTTGAATAACAAGTCTGGTTTTGCCTAACTTATCAACTTAGCTTTTAGATAGGCGGGTCGGTAACCTAACATGGTAATGGAGTTTAGTCCGGCTAAGTTAGACTTCTGACACGGTATTAGAGTTTGGTCGGACTCTATGATACTCATTTACGCCATTTGTTTCGGGCCCGAGTCTCATGGTCTTCATGCAAATCCCCTCTTTTGTCTTGCATGTGAGAGAGTGTTTGAGTCTTATATCCGTAAAATGTGAACCATGTGACCGGTTTAAATAACAATTTTGAGTCTCGACTTATCAAGTTGAAGTTTTAGGTAGGTGGGTCGGATTTCTGATATAATGTCAGAGCTTGGTCAGACTTTACGACACCTCTCTAGAATATTTGTTTTAGGACCTGAGGCTCATGGTCCACGTGCAAATTCCACAATCCAGCATACACATGAGAAGGCATCAGAGTCTCACATCGGAAAATGCAAATCATGTAACCAGTTTAAATAATAAATGAGTCTCCACCTATTAGTTTGAGTTTTTAAGTATGTGTGATGACCTTCTAACATGGTATCAATTAGAAAATATGAATTAAAATACCACTTTAAAAGTCTCGGCCTCGGCCTCTGCCTATCAGCTTTAAGTTTTAGGCAGGTGGGTCGGCTTTTTAACATGACATCAAACCGACTGCCCATCTTCTCTATGTCATCTGTTTCAGTCTCCACACGAGGAGGGCGTCTGACTTCCAAATCAGAAAAATGTGAATCACGAGATAAGTTTAAATAACAAGTTCAGACATTGACTTACTTTTAAGTGGGTCGGGTTTCTAAGAAGGTTCACTCACTGAACATGAGCAACTGTGAGAACATATATTACATATGTACATTGCATTAACTAGGAAATGATGTGTTGTTCTTGACAGGAATACATAGAAACTCTCGACCAACTGCCAAAGTCAACACTCGTGGACTTGTTCCAGAGAAGATACTTGCGCTCAGTCATTGTAATTATCTCTTTCCCATTATACCCTTGAATCTTTTACAATCTTTCTGAATCGTCCTCGTCGACAGATAGGAGTTGGGTTGATGATCTTTCAACAATTTGGTGGAATCAATGGAATATCTTTCTATGTCAGCTATGTTTTTGAAGCTGCAGGTACACACATTGCTCTAAAATAACAATAAAACCAATATCTTACAATCATTATTTTTGTGTTCTTTTTTCAGGATTTTCTTCGAGAATCGGAACCATAATCTATGCTGCTCTTCAGGTTTCATACTCATATATAATCCATTTTAGACTGATTATAAAAATGATTGGTATAGTATTTTACTTTTGATAATGGGTGTCTGTGTATCATGTTTATTGCAGAAAATTTACATGAATTATTCTAAAATTTGCACAGCTTGTCCAATCCCATCAAAACAGACATATATTTTTTTTCTTTCAAAATGGCAAAGTTGCCTTTGAAGTAATGTTCTAAAAATCTCCCACTAATTCTCTATAATTCTCAATTAATCATTCAATCTGATTTATTTTTATATTAATCCCCAGAAAGTCCTCTCTGCCCAACTAGAACCTGCAGTTTTTTTAGAACACTGCACTGAAATAATAAATCATTCTTACGTAAAATTCTTTGCTGACAAATATAATTTTTTAAAATTAAATTTTATGATTTTGCATTTCTTTTTTACATGTTTTTTTTTAATTTGAAGGATATTTTTGTCTTTTTGGTTCATTGCTAATAATGTCATTAAGTATGAAAAAAGGAGACACACCAATTAATGGGAAGTTATTACAATAAACAGAGTACACACATTCACTTCCTATAAAAATGGGACACTACACAGTTTGTTTCAAGATTATATTCCTTTCATCTTCTGAAATGCAAAAACCAAACATGAATTTCCCCAAAAACATCATTAAAATGGCATTATGCAAGTACTCACTTTGATCTGAACATAATTTCAGGTTGTTGTTACTGCAATTGGTGCAATGCTGATAGATAGAGCAGGAAGAAAACCACTTTTGTTGGTAAAATCTTACAACAATTCATGCTATAAATATACAGTCTTTGCAAGAATCACAATGAGCACACAAAATTTTCAGGTTTCTGCGACAGGATTGGTCCTGGGTTCTCTGCTGTCAGGAGCTGCCTTCTACATGAAGGTAACTGCATAACTCAAGAACAACAAGAAGAAGAATTCATGAAACTTCTTGTTTAAGTCATCACTAGCATGAAGTCGCTGGTTCAATCTCCATGCTGATGTAGAGAATTTTCTTTTCTAGGTTCATGAATTGGCACTTCGATCCGTCCCGGTTCTTATAGTACTTGGGATTCTGGTAAATCATTCTCTTGAACACCATGATCACAACCCTAGCTGAATCTTGAAATGACTGTTTTGATATTTTGATGGTAACTTTGGGATTCATCAGCTCTTCATAGCATCGTTTTCGGTTGGAATGGGCGCGATTCCATGGGTTGTCATGTCCGAGGTAAGAAATTACACTTCTCCAGTCAGGACTAGGGGTGCTCACGGTCCGGTTAACTGAAACCAGATGTCGGTTTTCTTATTATAAAGACCGACACCTGCTTATATTCTCGGTTTCTTGCAAGTCGGTTTTGTTAAGTGTCCATATAATTAGTCCAAGTCCCACATCGGATGAGTATAATATATAAATGGAGTTTTATATACACACTGAACCCAATATCTGAATAAGCTAGTTTCTAGGTCAAATGTGAGTTCTAATGTGTACATAGACTTTCATAGTAAACCATAATAAAACTCAGTTCTCCCCCAACAGGTAGATGATAATGAACTTGTCAGTTCTTCTCACAGATCCGGGCTCGACGGCAGAAGAGATTCCGAACAAACCCTATTTCATATGCATCGTCCATCTCTGTATAGATCAGTGTTCTAAAAAGCGGTAGGCACTAGTCGGACAGAGATAACATTTTAGGAACTAGTCGGGCATTAGTCGAAGATTAATCGAAATTAATCAGATTAATCATAAATTAATAAATGACTAATCAAGAGATTAATTGGAAAAATAATTTTTTTTTAGAACACCGGTGAAAATAGCTCCAGGTGTCACATATTTGTTCGGTTATGGTTTTATCGGTTAACCAACTGATTTTGATCTTCAGAACTAACTGTCCAAACGGTTAGTTCGCCCCCTATGATCACCGGTTCTCGGGTCCGGTCCAATCCAGTCTTCTAGTTAATTATGAGCACCCCTAATCCTAACAATATGTCACAAACCCATGTCTAAATTTTTTTAAAAATTGCCATTTATGTTGCATGCAGATATTTCCCATAAACATTAAAGGGACAGCCGGAAGCTTGGCGACCCTAGTGAACTGGATGGGGTCATGGGCTGTGTCCTACACTTTCAACTACCTCATGGCTTGGAGCTCTTATGGTAACCACAATGACCTTTGTTGGGACACTTAACATCATAGTACTTACTAACCCTTAACAATGTTTTTGCTTGTTGGTGCCATTTTTAAGGTACATTTGTTCTTTATGCTGTGATCAATGTGGTGGCCATATTCTTTATTGTGGAGATGATGCCTGAAACCAAGGGGAGGACTCTGGAGCAGATCCAAGCACAAATTAACTCATAATTCAAGAAACAAAGACATGTAATAAATTGAGACAAGGGCAAGTTGAGAATTAGAGTATGTTTTTGTGTGTACTTTCAATTTTAATGTAGTTTTGTTTTGTCCTCCATATGCGTAGGATAAGAGGCTTTACTTTTTGTTCATGTTAGTACTTTGTAGCTACAACAGTGCCTTGCAAATGAATGAATTTTTGTTATTGAAATTGTTGTCGAGTTGTCCCTCCCTGACGTGAAATTGTTGCGAAATAACGAAATTCTCGTCATTTCGCAAAAAAAAATCGAATTTTCAAAAAAGTTAACTGAAAAGGATAAAGTGAAACATTTTCAAATTTAAAGGACTCCACAAGTTGATTTTGAAATTAACGGGATTAGGTGAAACTCGGTCATAGTTAAGAGGGATCATGTGAAATTTTTCATTGTTATTTTTGTACAAATAAACACATTTTGCACAAAATGTAAAGTTCACAATACATTTTTATGATTAACAAAGTATACAACACATTTTATTGTAACATCCCCTCAAACTTAAATTAGTTGACAAACTGATTTGAGTTTGTAGTTTAGACATCAATGTGTATTTTGGAGGCGTCGTACGCTCTTGGACTTTGACATCTTACGTTTTATGGCTTCGACTCTTTGGTATCTTGCTCTCTGGGCGTTTATATCCTCTTTGCCTTTATGACGTTTGGCGCTCTACACCTTCGGCTCTTTGGCATCTTGCGCTCTATGACGTCATACGCTCTTCAGCTTTGTCTCTATGGTGTCTTGGGACTCTTTGGCATCTTGTGCTCTATGGCGTCATAAGCTCTTCGGATTTGCCCCTGGCATATTGCACTCTATGGCGTCTTGTGTTCTAATTTTGACTGTATGGTCTCATGCGTTATAAAGTTTCGGCTCTAAGATGTCTAGACAGCAGGGTTCGAACCTGCGCGGGCGAAGCCCAACAGATTTCAAGTCTGTCTCCTTAACCACTCAGACATATCGACCTTCTCATTCGAAATGTCTCAGTTTATGTAACAAATCAGAA
>JAYMTP010007729.1:0-10721 GCA_036897365.1 Geranium brycei | reverse complement strand
AGCACCGAACTGGGTCAACAACTTCCTGTGTTATTTACTTTCCGTACTGTACTGTTGCACTTACAATTGTTGTTTGTCGAGGATATTGTTCCGACATTGTCCTTGACATTCCATTTAAACAGAATTAATAATTTCATATACATTAAAAACTATTTATCTATAAATATATTTATGAGTATCAGACTTTAAATACCTACAAAATTAAATTTTAAAATATTGTCAAACTAAATTAAAAAAGTTTAGTCCTTAAATCAGACTAGAATCCATGAAATTAGCTTATACGCACTTCTTGTATGATATCAAAGTTACTTACATTCATCTATGTTAATTTATTCATATCAAGTGGGCATCCCCTTGAGAGAAGGATCCACATTATCCTTATGAAATTATACATATTGATGCAATAGAAAGGCACACTCTAATCAATATTTTGTGGGATTCTTTGTTTACATAATTGCATGTGTTGGTAGTCTAACAAACAAGTCATCAGGGACTCAACTTGCCCATATCAATCTGAACTGGAAAAAAATACATGTAAAGTGAAGCCTATAAATAGCACCAAAAAGCATTGAGGAAATGCACCAATTCTCGCTTTCTTCATTAATCTTGAGTATCAAAAATGAAGATTGTTTCAATTAGTTTGTTGGTGGCTGTTGTGCTTTGCCTTGGCGCAGCACAAGTGAGTGCAGCATCCTATGAAGTCCCGTGCAGCAACAAGGCGAGCCGATGCTATGGCAAGACCTTAACCTGCCCCTACCAGTGCCCCAGTACTTACACGAGCAACTCGAATGCTAAGGTTTGCTATGTTGACTGTGATTCGCCCATCTGCAAGGCCGAATGCAAGCGTAAGACTCTTTCCTTTTCATACATTGCAAAGATTTACCTGTGAAAGCACTTGTCAGGATAGGTTTAGTTCATATATATGATCCTAGTACTAGTTGAGAGTGACTTTATGAGACCGTCTCTAACAGATGACTCAGTGCACGAGACTCTTACTTAATGCACGTTGGTGATCTAAGAGTAAACAAGTATATGCAAAAACATATACGAAACTGTTGAACACAATAATATTTGCAATAGTACTAGTTTAAATGATGCATTATGTGACAGATGATTCGACTCTTGCTTTTATGTATAAATGTTGTGTTTGGTATATTGTAGATCGCAAGCCAAACTGCAATAGCCCTGGATCAGCTTGCTACGATCCTCGCTTCATTGGAGGAGATGGTATTGTGTTCTACTTCCACGGAAAGAGCAGCGAGCATTTCAGCCTGGTCTCGGACAAGAACCTCCAAATCAATGCCCGATTCATTGGACACAGGCCGGAGGGAAGAAGCAGGGACTTCACCTGGATTCAAGCCCTGGGAGTCCTCTTCCAGAACCACAACTTCTCACTAGAGGCCACCAAGACAGCAACATGGGACAATGAGATAGACCACCTTAAACTGGCCTACAATGGCAATGACTTGGTTGTGCCACAAGGCCACATGTCCTCGTGGTACTCCCCGGAGAAGGACATCAAGGTCGAGAGGATCTCAACCAGGAACGGTGTGGTGATCAGTCTCGAGGGCACAGCTGAAATATCAGTGAATGTGGTGCCTGTGACACAAGAAGACGACAGAATCCACAAGTACCAGGTTCCTTCCAATGACTGCTTTGCCCATTTGGAGGTTCAGTTCAGGTTCTTCGCGCTGTCCCCGAAAGTGGAGGGTGTCCTTGGGAGGACCTACCAGCCAGATTTCCAGAACCCGGCAAAGCCAGGCGTGGCAATGCCGGTAGTGGGAGGGGAGGACAAGTACAGAACATCGTCACTTCTCGCCCCTGACTGCAAGACCTGCGCTTTCTCTTCACACTCTGCTGCTAACATCGATGATGCCTCAGTTGTTATTGAGAATGGAAGTCTGGATTGCACAAGCGGCGCGTCTGCGGGATATGGAATTGTGTGCAGGAAATGAGATAGGACAATTGCATCTCATATATATGCTTAACAAAAATAAATGGTCACTTCCATAGAATGTGGAGTGCCATATGTGTGTTTCCTGATTGTTTTCTTAATTTCTGGTGTAAACCTTAATATATGCTAATATTTATGATTCTGACATGTATGCAACAAATCATGTGTTGGGGAGTAAAGAGCAGACAAGGAAATGAAAACTAATTCAGATGAGAAACGGACAGAAAAGATGAAACGTTCTCAAACGAACACAAGGATTTCAATTCCATTTACATCGGTTTGTCCAACAGTACGTACTTTCAAATGTGAACTGTGAAGACATTAGAATACAAAACCATGATTACTCTAAATTGTAATTAATCAACTTGACTTGAATTAGCTTAAATTGAAGAACCAAAAAGCTATTCAATATAGGTAAGGTAAAATTTAAAGATGTACACACATAGAAGGAATGCGCAAACAGTTAATGTTGAGAGCCACTTCCTTCCTTTAGCAGTCTTCTGCAGCCTCAAGCAATGGTGATTAGGGCTTTAATAAAGAAGATAGGCCAAGCCCATATGGGAGCACATAGTTCTTATTGGTCCAGTCTAGTGTTATGGATATCGGATCGCGGAGATATATCGGCCGGCTAACAAAAAGGGAGATCTAGCAAACTCGGAGAGATCGCGGGAAAATCGCGGAAAGATCAAGACAAAACGCGTTTTATAATAAATAAATAAATATGTATATATAATCATATTTATTATTTATTAAAGACAACATGAATGATTTATAATTATTTTTAAATACGTTGTACCAGAGTCATAACTTAAATGAATAATATTTAGTTTATAATTTTTATGGAAAATGAATGATATTTATTGTTTATAATTTATAACCTAAATGTCAAACCGAATTAAGTGTGTTGGAACGAAACCGATCAAATTAGACCAAAATTAATTAAATTAGACCGAAATTAATTGGTTTAAATTAGATTAAATCGGAATTAATTGATTTAAATCGAATTAGACCGTAATTAATTGATTTAAACCAAAATTATTTTGAAATTATCCGGTTTGACCAGTATTGACCGGTATTTAGGCTGATTTTTGTTATATCGTCTTGGATATATTAAAATTTCTACAATATTGCCGCAATATCGACGATATCTGCCGATAACCATAACATTGGTCCAATCTAAGTTACCCTGGTTATTACTATAATTAATAAGGCCCATAAATAGCAGCCAGGTCATAAATGGATACCCATGTGATTATTAAATAAAGCATATAGATGTAAAAGCAAAGGGTCAAAGGAATGGGTGTTCGTTCACCTATCGTCTTTAATCGTAAGATGGTTAGGTTTGAGAGCCATTACTCTTGTAGCCAATAGTTTTAATCACTCTCCGTGCTTTTAACTACCATTAAATATCTTACTAGTTTAATCTTGGAATAATTTCAAGTGACTACATTTATATATTGCTGTTTTTCAAGTGAATATTGGTAGAATTATTTTTTTCAGTTGACTACACTTGTGCAAAATTTTTAACATTTTTACATGTAAAATGACTAAAATACCCTTAACTATTCATTTAATTTTCAAACACATGCCATCCAATTTCTCTAATTTCTCATCCTTTCTCTCTCTCATCGACAATCTTGGGCTTTGCCCCAGCCCCCCGACGACCTTGTCTCCGGCCTCCGGTCGTCTTTAGCCTCGCTCCGATGGTCTCCAACACCTTCAGCTTCGCCTCCGGTCTCCTCCAGCATCTCCGTGTGGTGGTCGGCCTTGGCTTGCCGGAAAAAATGGTGGCCAAACACTTCCCCCTAATGTTTTAGAACATTAGGTGGTGGCCAAAAACCCCGTAGAACATTAGGGGTGTCAAATCGCCGATTGGCGTCACCGGCGAGTTCTGCGACCACAAGAAGATAATGGATCTGTAGGAATCATTTGATTGTGTTGTTTGTCTATGCGAGTTCTCAGAACAGGACAAGATGAGATTGCTCCCAAATTGCAGCCATGGATGTGGTCGTGAATGGCCAACGGAGCTGAGGTCTGCAACGGCACCTCCATCCGCCTGGTTCGTCCAGCGAGAATGAGCTTGTCGCCTGAGCTAATCGGCTGAGCTCGTCACCATCGCCGATGTCTTCTTCTGTGTCGAAAACGGGGCCGAAAATGAGGTTTTAGAAGAGGAATTGAAGGGGTGACGTTCCGGACATGAAGTTCTGTAAGAGCTGAGGTTCCGGAACATCATCTCTCAAGATTAATATGAATCCAATTTTGAGGTTGCTGTTCAGATTGACATGAATCCAATTTTGAGAGCGATTAATGTCATTGTTGTCCATATTAGCATGAATCCAATTTTTGAGGAAAAGATTTTTTTGATAAATAGTGATGGGTGTTGGAGAGATGGTGTTCAAGATGGAGAAAGGATGGTGTTTAAGTTGCAGGAGAGTGAAGTGGGTAGAGGGCATTTTTGTCATTTTGGGAAAGAATAACAGCAAACTCAATTAAAATGGACGGAAATGAGTAAATTGTCAAAAAAATATAACTAGGTAAGTTCAAATATAACTTTTTGAAATAAGTATAGTAATTTGTAAAAGGGCTCCAACTAGGTACATGAAGTTGTAATTAACCCTATTTTAAATTTTTTTATCAAACCTCTAACATTGAGACGGTTAAGTATGGCTTAACTTGTACATCAAATGAGACTTGGTTGTAGATCTTGAATGAACTCCCATATTGATACGAATATATACATATTATGAAATTGGGTTTTTGATCTGAATATATTCATTCCACATGAGTTGTTGCAATATGCCTTCATATCTTTATTGTGCAGTAACTCCCTAATGTAAAACTTTACCCATCTCATAACTTTTTTTGTTGAATCATCAATGCTTTTAAATCTCATGTTCATTGTTTTCTTAATTTTTTGAATTAGACGTCATGTTGTACATATGCCGTTCAAAACACACACCAAAATTGCCGAGTCATATACATATAGAGAGAGAGAGATCACAACAAGTTAAAAGATATATCTAATTATATTTACCTATAAGATTTGAGGACAGAACCACAAAAAGTACAAACGATGGCTTTCCAAGACTTCCAATACAAGGGGACATAACACAACCTGGTGGCCGTCTTCATGTCAGCGACGCTCGCTCCTCCACCGCACCGGGAACATATCCCCGCCGTTGGCTTGCTGCTCCTCACCTTCCTCGTCTGGTCCACCAGAAAACAGAAACAAACCATTCTCAGAACACAAAAAATTATTTGTTCTGTTTTTATAAAATATATATATGAAGTTTGAGTGGAGGAGGGGTTTATTTATAGACCCAGTCGAGGAACTATCAATTGGATGGTTGGAACGTGGACTGTGTCTCTTTAGCATACACACCATTTTGATGGCTCATTTGCTCATGTAATTTAAGGGGGATAACCTGTTCATCATTTTCATGATAAACTTTTTTTTTTTGAGGGAATTTTCATGATAAACTTGTGAAAGATTGATACTATTTATTACCATAAATAAAATAGTTTACTACTCTTTATCAATAATACTGCCGGAAAATTAGTTAACATTGGTTAAGGGTAAATTACGCCGTTGTTACTCACAACGGCATACTTAATTAACGTCGTTGTTATAACGTTGGTAATTAGCAGCCATGTACTTTGCCATTATATATTATTGGTATCAAATTAACGAATGCATACTTTTATTGGTATGCCATTGTTACAACAATGGCTTACACACATATATGTCGTCATTACAACGACATATATACATAGATACACCGTTGTTATAACAGCGATATACATATACATGCATTTGCCGCCGTTGAAACACAAGCTAATAATTTCGTTGTGTGCAGATTTTGAAATTGTATTTCAATAATGAAATTATTATATACATCATAAACTAAAATTTTAAAGGGATCAATTTTCGGGACTTCATTGAACGCCCTTATTATTTGCACGACTGGTATACTTTTCGTATAGGCGGGAAGGGAGCGAGGTCTCCAACCAATATATAGAAGATCCGCCCCATGTCACATGTTTACAAACCACACCATGGAGCTAAAGTCATAGAGCACATATCTATAGGTGACGCTACGAGCGCATATCATTGACACTTTCTTTATTCAAACTCAGTTCGTTTAACCAACCAAATTTGAGTTTGATAGGCTAATAGACTACATGATAATTACATATATGTACACCTAATCAAACACGTACATTTTGCACATAAGTCACTTAACTTATTTTTACCTTGATAGCTCATTTAAAATTCATATTTTTATTAGTACACTGGCAAAATTAAAGATGGCAACCAGTGAAATTGTTTAGACCTTCATGTCGTTGACTCTAGTTGATATACAAAAGTTCAATCCTATGCTTAACTGTAAACGCCTTATGTGTAGGAGAGAGTATTTAAGTAAGCAAGCTTGTTGTCACATAGTTGATTTATAGGATCTGATATGACTATCAGTGAGTTTTAGAATCCAAGAGACCACAAGTAGACAATTACAAATAACATAAAATTACATAATACAAATCAAAACATCTGTCACTCGTTGCACAAACTATAAATAAATAGCTAATTTCTCCTTCTGTCTCTTCTCTTATTATGAGCACTTTTCTTTGACCTTTTCACAACCCTCCCATGGAGATGCTTCCCTTCGACCATCCGCACAAGCCATTGTGGCGATCCACTTGAAAACACAAGATATCCCATGTACACACCGAAAGCTATTCCACATCCATACCCTACATATGCGCTTTCCCAACTGAATCCACTTGTGGAGTCCAAAGATTCAGTATCATTTTCGTATGGTGCTTCTTCACTCGTTCCGCATGCTTTGGACATTGGAATTCCACATAGCCCCAAGTTTTTGCTGTACGAATTGTTGCCAAAGGTATTAAACTGCCTGCCTTGAGGTATCGGTCCATCAAGTCGGTTGTGTGAAAGATTAAGCACAGCAAGAAATGTCAAATCGACTAACTCTCCAGGTATCTTCCCGACAAGATGGTTTGACGAGAGATCTAACCATTCTAGTTCAACCAAATCTCCCATAGACGAAGGAATGTGTCCGGTCAAGAGATTATGAGATAGGTTGAGACCTTTGAGAGAACCAAGCTTCCCAATAACTTGTGGAATGTCTCCTTCAAATCTATTTTCTGAAAAATCAATAGTTGTCATTGTGGTTAGAACCTTCTCGTACATCATCTCCAAGCCTTTGACCGTGATTATCATTGAGTAATAGTTGCCCCCATAGCTCACGTTAAAGGGTATCATGTACCTCCCGCCATTTCTCACCCTGCCAAGAACATTCATCATTGCATTTAGATTACTGATCAATCGTGCAGGCAATCGACCAGCTAAATTATTGTCCGAAACATCAAGAATTCTCAAAGCAGGAAAGGACACCCGGGACTTGAACTCATGTATGGAACCAAAAAACTTATTGGACCGTAGAACAAGGACTTGCAACGTTGAGAGGGTCTCCAACCAATAAGGGAATGCGTCGTGGATCGAGTTGTTGCCCGCATCTAAAACCTTCAACTGCTGGCAATACGACAACGAGCGTGGCAGACTCCCTCTCAAATGGTTACCCTTAAGGATGAGGAAATTTAAAGTGTTGTCCTTTGTAAATGTGTTGGGAATGAGTCCATGTAAGTTGTTATTTCCCAAATTCAACACAGAGAGCCGGGTCAAGTTTCCGAAACACGGTGGTATAGAACCAACAAAATGGTTGTGTGAGAGGTCAAGAAGTTGCAGAGAAGTCAGATTACAAATCAAGGGAGAAATGTCACCTGAGAGAGTGTTGTTAGAGACAGAGAAGAAGATGGTGGTTGAAGGTGGAATGGGAATGGGGCCCTGAAGCAAGTTGGAGTGGAAGTCAATAAGTCGAGTATGTTCCCATTGAAGCTGACCCACACTTGTAAGCAAATTTCCATAGAGATGAGCTGTTGAGAGAGTGTATCTCCCAACATCAAAGATCCATTCAGGAATTGGACCTCTGATTCTGTTATTAGACACATCAAGGGATGTCAAGTTGGTCAGTGCTTTCAAGAAGACCGGGAATTCAGTGAGGCCGCATGAAGCCAAATTCAAGTCTTGAAATTTAGGCAACGAATAAGTAAGATTGGTGGAGGTGGCGGTGGCGGTGGAGATGGAAGATGAGAGGTTGTTATTGGAAAGATGGAGTGTAGTGAGGCTAACGGAATTAACAAGGGAGGTTGGGATTTGGCCATGCAGCTTGTTGTCATTGAGCCTCATAGACTCCAAGGGTGGCATATCAAACAAGCAAGAAGGAAGTGGACCGTTGAAGCAATTATGTCCCAAATCCAAATCTTGCAAGTGAGTCATGCTGCAAAGTGAAGTAGGAATTGATCCACTGAGACTGCAATTAAGCAAATGTAGAAACCTAAGAGAAAAAAGGGTACCTACAAAATCAAGAAGAGTAATGGAGGTTGATGACAAGTTAATGTGACTCAAATCAAGAAATGTAAGATATTTGGAAGGATGGGTGGAGTTGAAGTCAAGAAGAGAAGTGACGGGGTCGAAGTTGTTGCCATACAAACGGAGTATTTGGAGGTTCGGAAAGAGAAGAAAGCTAGCAGGGAATGGGCCTTGCAAGTTGCAACTGCCTAGACTCAGAGAAGTCAGAGAAGAAGAAAGATTCATCAAGGAGGAGGAAACTAGTGTCCAAGACATGTCTACAAAATCAAGATGAAGAACACTCAAGCGGGTTAGGTTACTAGAAATCTTGTCCAACACTCTACCCGACTCAACTCTAAGACCATGGTTATAAGACAGATCAAGAACAGCAAGGTCAGAGAGATGGGATATTTGAGGTGGGACGATTCCGGTAAAAGCACACCACGAGAAATCAAGATGAACGAGGTTGGAGAGTAGGGAGATTTCAGATGGGATATTTCCACTAAATCCAGAACCTGAGAGATCAATGGAAACAAGATTTGAGAGGTGGGATATTTCAGATGGGACATTTCCACCAAATTGAGTCCCGGTGAGATTGAGATGAGTGAGAGAAGACCCAAACACAACAAAAAGTTGTGATATGTTGGAACCGTGCAAGTTGTTGACAGCAAGGTTCAAGTTGTGGACATATGGAGCGATGTGGGAGGAGAAGAGAGTGGTGGTGTTGGAGTGGAATTGGATTGCACCTTTAAGTTGGCTGCAACTCAGGTCCAATCCAATCACGTGACCGGTCAGCTCATCGCACGTGACACCATCCCAAGTGGAGCAGCAGTCCGTACCCTCCTTCCACGACTCTGTCTTTGGGTACGATGCAACGCCCAACGCATCACACATCCATGATGCATAGATGTCAGTGGTGAAGCTGGATTTGAATTGGAGCAGAGCATGGGCTTGCCGAGGTTGACACAAGAAATCACTGTTACAAGAAATGAGGGGAAAAATGAACAAGAGAAGCAACACAAGGATGCTTTTGCAATTTCCCATCACTCGGATACCAAATTGGTGGATTTGTGTTATTTTCGTAGAGGTAATTGAGTTTGTGTATATATAAGCTTTATTAGCCAAGTCTACCCAAAGTCTTCCTCTTTGGCGGCTTTCAAATATTTTCCACAGATTAGGTTTACAAATAAATTTGAATATATATATAGAGCAATGCAAGTTATTTCCACAAGTTCATTCTATGACTCGAATGTTCAATTCGGTGGGTACATTACTTATACGGCAAGTTGAAGAATAAATTGGATATAATGCAAATGATCATAAGTTACCCGGAAATTGATCATATTTTTCCACAAATGGGTGGCTTCATTTTGGAGGCAACAAAATCATGAAGGCTGAAACTAGGACATATCGTTAGTGGTATTGGGGATTCTAGCTAGTATTCTACTAATCAAAAAAGGTAGTCTATGAGGCTGGCTGATTTCCAATACCCTTAAAGTCCTGAGAGGATTGTGTGGTTTAATAGAATGCTACAAGTGGTTGGTTGATTGTCTCGATGGCTGTCCGGCTACTAGTGGGTCTCATTGCCGTGTTGAATGAATAGAGTTGTGGATTTAGTATGGAAGGCAACATGATAGCGTTCTTAGTATCTATGCATTGATCGCCTGGGAAGATATGTTCTCAAAACTGCACATCTCGTGAGATCACAATATCTCGAGATTCGAGATCGAAGACTCGATACTCCTTATGTCCTTTCAGGTACCCTATACAAATCTCAGGTCGGGACCGTGATGCAAATTTGTCTCAGGTCTGCTAATGTACATAATAAAGACATTCAAAACTATGAAGATTATCATAAGTTGGCTTTCTTCCGAACAATACCTCATTTGGAGTTTTGTTTCTGATTACCTTGAGAGACATTCAGTTGATTATGTAAAAAGTGGTTCAAGCACAATCTCCCCAAAATTGAATTGGTAGTTTGTCCTGGAATCGTAGAGCACGTGCTACTTCCAGTAAGTGGCGGTCTTTTCGTCCCACTACTCCATTTTGTTGCAGAGTCCCAATATATTTGTTTGGAACTCCATTCTCGAGTTATTATTGGCTAGTAGCTCATGGTGGTGGAATTCTTTCTCCCCGTCCGTCTTTAGGCATTTGACATGTGTGTTGAATTGTCTTTGTACCTAGTGAAAGAAATTCAAAAGGTGTTGCTTGACATCCGATTTGTGTTTCATCAGGAAGACTCACGTTATTCTGCTGTAATCATCAACTAGGGGTGTTCATTTTACCCGCAAACCCGACGACCCGACAGACCCGACCGACACCCAACCCGACTAACCCGAT